>JABFOV010000761.1:0-30000 GCA_022817685.1 Aradophagus sp. ZL-2020
ATTGATTTTTATGACAACTTTTTTTTTCCAATAGAAATTACAGAAAAACCAAACATTTTTCACAAAAAAACAGTGCTTTCTTATTTTGCGTGTTATTTTTTTACAAATCATTATAATTTCGAAATTCTTTAACGTAGTTATTCTTCAGTGAGTCAACTAAAAGTCTGTCAAGGCTATTTGAAAAAAAAAAACGGTTTTAGTATTTTTTAAGGATGGGCAAAGTTGAGTGTTTTTCAGAGGTCGAAAAAAACGAGTTTTCATATAAATTTTTATTTTTTATTTTCATACAAATTCTTCATCGTCAGAATTAACGTTTTCTACGTTTTCGTCATCAGAATCAGAAAATGTTTGTACAATAGCTCGGCTTGTGCGGAGATTGTACTTTCGCTCCTCCGTAGTCATCCTACAAAAAGTAAAACAGATCCAATTTAATTTAATGTTAAAATATTGCAACAAATATTTATGTTTAGCTTTATTATGCAATGACTATTTTTGTTATGAACTATTGTTATAAAGTAGTAACCACGTGCTCAATAGCGTCGCTGAATTTTTTTTTTTTTTTCATTAATATAAGAAAAAATATTTTTATAACAAAAATTTCACTCAAAACATACTTACTTTGATAAAAAATGTCCTCCGGAGTTGATAAACACGTTTACACAAACTTGTGGTCTTCTTAAACCGGCTGTTTGTGAGCAACTGACGCGTCATCGGTACATAGTATTAGGGGACCCTTAGCACGAGTTTGTCGTACAAAAGAAAGTTCGAGAAAAAGAAATCTCTAGAAGATACAGGTAGTTGAAGAAAACGTTGGTGCCAATTTGGCACCAGTGTGTCCTTAGAGGGTTAACATTTTGTTCTAATTTGTGAATAAAGATTGTAGAGTCAAAAATATGGTAATTGCAGACAGTTTGGTAGTATTTGCATCTGAATTCAAAATACTTTTGTATTAATAACTTTAGTTACATCGTGAATCAATACGAATTGTGGAGTTCAAATAAATGATCATTCATCAAAAGGATAATTCATTATGAGCAAATAAATTTTGGTGTTTTATGTATTGAAATAAGCAAAAAAAAAAAAAAAATTCCACTGTGTTTTATAAATTGCTTTAATCTCTCAAATCCCGCTTAGACAAAAGTTAAAGTTCACTCCATACAAAAATGTTTGACAAACTATTCAAAATAAGTTGTTTTGATTTCTTATATATAATTAGCATTAGACATAAAAATATCCTTACTACATATATATTATTTCTGTAGCGAATAATTATTTTCTAAAGTGTTGCTCGAATAAAAAGAAATACATTGTAAACTACTTTCACATAACTATTTTTCCTCCATTTTTCTTCAACTTGAAGATGAATTTGCTTCGGTTCATTAACGCGCAAAATGTAACCAATTGTAACGACGCCCTGAGGGCACGGCAAAAGCCGAAACTCGTTGCCTTGGAGCGCGAGTGAGAACAAAAGTCGGATTGAATATCGTTGCCGAATTAATTCTAATTCAAACAATCGCGCGATGAAACTCGTCGTCGAAGATTTACCGGAAACGCGCAGTTGCGCCCATAATCCCGCTTCGGCCTGGAAGTGTATTACGTAATAGTGAGAATTGCGGTAATTATAATTACAGCAATTGCGATGGCTATAACAACCGCCGTTCCAATTAATTTTACGCACATTTCGCGCGCTCGATTACCCCGAAAACAGTGATAACTTGTCAATGCCCTATTATTCCAGTCAGTCCGAGGAACGTACTTTCGCAATTCATTTTCTATTAGCTCGGAATGACCGTTAGAATTGAGATCCTTAATTGAAATGCTACCGGACGATGCCGCGGAACTGCGAATTGCTTTGGCGACTTTAAAAATAGAACGTACCAAGTCGAAAATAAATGTAACGCCAGTTTGGCGGCACGTAACAGAAGAGGTTCGATATCGAATGCCGTTTCGAATGCCGGTAATTTATTTAATGCAACCGTACCCTCGGAAATTGTTGCTACTGCCTCGATAAACTTATCGAAAAGGGAAAATGGCAGCTGCTAATAATTTACGGCGCTAATGCATCATGTCTTTATTACTCGCGACGTGACTTTATAATAATTATTCGCACTCTTGGAAACATTACGAACAGAGAAAATGTAATGAAAAAGTGATCAAGCCGATCCAGACTGAACAAAAATCGTGAGATTAGTTGACTGCAAAAATTAGCATATTCCTTTTTCAATAATATGCTTTGACTGCAGTCCTATCGTAAAGTATGAATTGAAGATTTTTCAATTAATAATTTTTGGCTTTCGTATCCTTTTCTATAACAAATTATGATTGGAAAGAAATTTTTACTCTTCAGACAACATTTTTCAAATTCTTTTATTCCATAAAAAAGTTATTATTATTATTATAATTTTAATATCGCGATGTAAAATAAGTTTCGAGTTTTTTCTTTGCAACAATTTTAAATGCAAAAGAACTTTGAAATCAGAAGCGAAATTTCAGAACAACTACTTAAATATAAAGAATGTAACGGACATTCATTATTCTTACTTCGACAAAGATTATCTTTCCCGTCTCATCCATTACTTTTTCTCTTGCCTTATCTTTATTTTCTGCATTATTTGTTACCCTCGAAATCAATGTTTCAAAATATTTAATCGTTCAGAGTTTCGTTGCAAAGAAGACCATTTATAAATCGCGGCAAAAAGTTGCAGCAGCCGTTGACAAATTGGGCCGGCAAAACGAGATAAACTTGGAACAATTCGTGTAATCTTAAATTGTCAATGTTCAATTCACCATCTGTGCCCTATTGAAAGTTAACAATAGCGTCGCTTGCCAAAAATGTTCGCCGCGCCAAAGAACATATCACTCGACTGCCGCTTGTTGAAAAAAAAAAAGTTATTCAATATAAAAATGCCAATCACGCTCAACGAGGTCGCAGGCTAAAATCACGCGCTTCAGGTCGATCGGTGACAAGCGGCAAAATTAGTGTATTAAGGAATAAAAAGCACCGTTGACCTGCAATTTGCCGCCATTCGCATTAATAAGTGTTTTGGCCGTCTATTAAAGAGCGCTTTTGATTTCCATCAATAAGCCCGCGGCCGAGCGCTTTCGAAAGGTTAATTGCAGATTAATAGTCGTACTGCGCTTGCGCGCCAACGGAACACAGGGATCTCGCATAATCACTAATGAAAATTTGATTCTGTAATTTATTTCGACAAACACCGAACTGCTGCGCGCGAAAGTTTTGCACTAAAAATAAGAAAGTTCGGCGTAAACGGAATTATCTCGCGCACACGTGACGGCGACTTGCGACGAAAAAGTCGACTGTAAAATTAGGAGACGTCTGACTGACATTAATCTTTCATGAGTGAAAATATTTAGTTGACGTTCGAAGACAAAAGTACGATGTATAACGGATGGTTTGAGTAAAGAAGAGTGATGAAGAACATGTGTGATTTTAGTTAGTAATTTTAGTTTAATTTTTGGTATTTCATGTGAAAAGTGATGTGATTATAATTAACCATGTATAGTAATTGTAACAGATATTCTTTGTGATTTAGTTTGCAAAACTAGTTTATGCCGAATATTTGTTGGCAGATTTCAGTTTAAGCAGACATTTGGTACTTGTGACTAAATTTTTAATCAATTTTCATTACATTCTTGATAATTGCAAGAATTATATGTTGAAGTAATGTATGCAAATTCAACATTTATTTGCGTATTTCTAACACTAGTTACCTTCGAATTGCGTAATGTATTTACATGTTATGTTACATAACACAAAGTTATCTTTTAGCAGCAAGCACGTTCGGCTAAATTAGGTTTAATTCAAATTCCCCTTTAAATTTAACTAGAGACTGTAAATTATATTTCGAGGAATGACTTTGCACATAATAAAAGCCCCGAATCGGGTTGTTAACTCTTTAGGAAAGCCGAACAGGCGTTCAGTGTACGTTCATTGACGTGGCCACTGGTACGTGATTCGTGTGGGCGAGCATGCGTTTACAAAGGACATACATCCTCACGTTCACACGTACGGATGATATAATCGGCATTGTGATAGTGATAATCCATGTTTACTGCTGATTTAATTGCACCGCTGGTTGAAAGCCACGTCCAATTCAACACCCGAGTCTCAAGTACGACTCGATGTTCAATTGTTCGAAATGATGCCTAGAATCACATTCAAGGAGTCAAGCTTCACGCACAATGAATCATTTACTTCACTCAAATAGTTCTTAAAATAGCCTTCAAGATTATCGTCGAACAAAGGCTAGTGGTTAATTGATCTACTGATAATGCTCGTAAGGACCAGCTGAAAAAAGTATAGTCAACCCTCATAAAAAGATCATTAAAATTAGGATAAAAATAGTTTCCATCTCACGCAAAAAATGAATTAAGTAGAATAAAATACAGTTATTATATAATTGATTATTAAAAAATACTTATGCATGATTAATAAATGTGCAACTGTTTAACCATAATGAGTGAAAACTATAATTAATTAAACATTATTACTGATAATTTCTCATTAATAATCACCGTTTATTCAAGTAACTGTCATCACCTTGCCAGTAAAAGCAAACTTAGTCCAATTACGAGCACGCTAACTCTTACTCGACACCCATTTTTCTTTATTCTTTTCTCCTCCATTCTTCTTCCTTTTTTCCCTCTTCTTAGCAAGTTCTTTCATTTTTGCACTTGGCTCAATGTTTATACTGACATAGTAACTTGTAAAGTGTGGTGGGATCATATCGTCCGAAGTTGCGTAACTTTTGCGAGAGTTTCGGTAAGCCTGGCCCGCGGACCCTTTCGTTGAGAGTATAGTATTGTTTCCTGCACGTGTTTCCGTCGGCCAACTTACGAAAACGGCGGTCTCGGTTTGCCATAATTGAAATTTCAGGCAGATGGTGCCGATACTCGTGGGATCGCGAAAAGAAAAAAAAAAATCCATTGCATCAGCTTGAAATTACGTCGCTGGATTATGGACGATGACTTTTGAAAAAATTGTCTGCGTTTACCCTTTTTACCCTTGCTTAAGTTTCGATGTCACGTACGAAATTCCTTTGAAAAGGACTGCGTGCCACAGAAGAAGCTGTGTCACAAGCTAAGCAGGAATGCCTTTTACATACATTTTCGAGGAGGCTCGAGACATTTCAACTTTGATCCTTTTCAAAAGTAAATTTTAAAGCGTTAATGTAGACCTTGTTTGATGACAAAGTTAATCAATTTTTATTGAACTACTTTGACATGATCAAGGAAGTCATTCCCTGGGCCATTAATTATTAATTATCTTGTCGTTTATTTCACGGACATAAAAATGAGGGCATCGTAATTGCGTCATTAAAATGCCGCAGCTGTTACAAAACGATGTTATCGGTATTCGATTTATCGAAAGAAAAGGCTTGGAAGAAATGGCAAAATCTCGTTTCCGGGTAAGCTTATTAAAATCAAGTTAAAACTTTAACTTGCGAAATCTTTAACGCTATTACTGCTGAATGACTCCAACCAATTGGATTCGACAGTCGAAGCACCAACGGAATTCTTTCACGGATGAAAATGATACGCTCGTAAATGTCGAAACCGGTGCTGGACGTCTAAGGATTCTGCCTATATTATCGCTATTTTTTTAACTGGATCAACTCAGATCGATACTTGCCTGACTAAAATAATAAAAACAATACTGTAATTGTATGTTATTAGTAATAAAGTGTCAGTAGCTGAATTAAAAATCGATTTGCTGAAGATATGAAATGAGTTACGCTGACTTAATTTTAAATTATTGTATGTGTAATTATTGTATTGTATATACTGCCGAAATTGTTCTTAACAGTCCATTTCCTTTGTACAAAAATATTTAAATACAAATAAATTTTATTAAACAGTGAAAAGGGGAAAAATCGCGCTAGGTATCTAAAAATTTTGCAATCGAATTGATTTGTGTTGATCGCCATGACAGAGCAATCTTTTCGCTGTCGCGTCAAATCATAAAGAACTGGAATAAAGCGTGAACATCGTGCGAATACGCGCACATTTCGCACTCGGAACTCAAGCGGCATATGCCGTTATACACGGACGTACGTACGTTCGGCAGATGCATACCGAAACCGTGGAATCCGGCATTGCAATTTATGCTGATTTATATGCGACGCGATAGGTATCCATTGGTCCAACGCACCCCGCGTTGCATTGATGCACACGAATGAGACGTTTGTATGCGTCATTACGTGTCAATGTAGATGCTCTTACTGAGCATGTGCGGAAGATGACGTATCCTCAGAAAATTAATTGATGAGAATTTATTGTGAAAGATTCAATTCGTAGAGCGCTGTAAAAAATTTGTAACAAGTTATAAACAAAGTTGTAACAGAAGGCCCACTTTCAG
Source organism: Aradophagus sp. ZL-2020 (assembly GCA_022817685.1). Lineage (NCBI taxonomy): Eukaryota > Metazoa > Arthropoda > Insecta > Hymenoptera > Scelionidae > Aradophagus > Aradophagus sp. ZL-2020. Next base: position 6,380 of record JABFOV010000761.1, read on the forward strand.
AAAAACCGTCAATATTGCAGTCAAATAAAAATAACAACACTTGGAAAATTCAAGAAAAATGATTCTTTCAAAATTGTCTACAAAATTGCCGTGAGTATTTAAATTGTTGGAATTTAAATACGTAATCTATTGAAATTCCGGATTACATATTACAATTATTTTGCAAGTTTTATATTTTTCATTTTTCTTATAAATTCATTCTCTTAGTTAACACTGATCGTGCGTGAACACCTTACAATTTCAGTAAATTCTGCGAAGCCTCTGATATCGAAATGAAGTGAAGCGAAGAGACCGCCATCTGCAACTAAGCTGCCAATGAATGGCGGTATTAGATTATGTATTAACGCACTCGTGAGCTATCGTTCAAAGAGATTTGCACGGAAAACTGATAACAAATCGGAATACGAATGTCCGCGTTGGCTAAAGGAAGTTTGTGGTTATTGTGGATTAGACTTTCTGGATTGTGAATCCGATGGGTATTTTAGTTTAGGCGAAACATGAGTTCTGCTTTAAAGACGCTAACGGTATGTGTGGTTTTTCTATGTGCAGATTTTTCACAATTTTGACGTATTTCACTTTTTTGCAGAAATTTGAACTTTTATTATATTTATGGTTATTAAAGATTATTTTTAAAGGAGAAATGGTGTTAAATTGTAAACACAAGAGCAAAAAATATATATCTTTAGTTTACTAAAAGTTTACCAGTTTACTGAAAGACATTTTTTATAAAAATTAATATTAATTTGTTTCGGTCTTATAAAACTTCGTAATAATACAAGCAACTTTGTTGTTTCTTATATATTTCAAAGCCAAACCTTGCACCTAGCTGTATTCAAACGGACAAATTTGCTTTTGCCTTTTTTTTCCAAAGTGTAATCCATATTTATGGATGGCATCATTCATTCCGGCGGCTAATTAATGAAGTTCAATAAGGTTGCGATTGAAGCACATTTGATATACTGACGTACACGTTACGACACGCGGCTCTCATTTTCGAGACGAGAATCGAACATTCGTCTGCGTTCGTACGCGGCGTGTACGAATGGTACCGATGAAATATGGTGCTCTTTCTCTCCATTAATCGTGTCATGACTCGAAGCCCCGTAAACGGACGAATCTCTGCACGTTCTTCGAGTTTTATGCACAGCAAGGATTTACCGTTGCGATGCTCGTAACGATAACGATATCGTGGATTATAGCACGAAGGATCGCCATGTTAAGTAAAAATAATGTCCCGACGCTTTGGCTTAATGAGTGCATTAAAGTATATTAAAACACCGCGCGTCATAAAATACACGCACGCCACCTACGCGTCATCAACTTTTCCATTCGTTTTCATTACTGTAATGCAAATCGACGAAATTACGCCAACTTATTCGCTTTACGCGCATAAAACAAAAAAATCGTTCACTTTTTATTTATTTACCTTTTTGTTTTTTTCTCATATGACTGTTGTTATATTTAATAAATTTTACTGTATTATTTTCGTTTTGTTTTGTTTTCAACCAATCAAGGTAAAAAGTAATACATTTTTTACTCAAAGAAGTTAGTGAATCGATTGATTACAAATTTTCTACATTGATTGATATATAAAGAAGCTCCTTCACTAGGTACGTGACGAAATTTCAAGTATCCATCAAAATTGATTGTAATTGTCATTCAATATATGGTCGACTGTAATAGACTATTACGTTTACTTTTATTGGCCATCGAGTTTGGCACTAAATTATATTGAATTTTAACGACTTGTGCAAGAGTTCCCGTCCCCGTTTTATAGGACACGTTTCATATTAAAATCGCGCTTTGCCGCGATCTCTTTCCAGAATTTTATTGCATATTGTAAAAACCGAAGAAAGACGAAAAAAGTTACATGAAAAATTTCACGCTACCAAATATTGACGGCGTTAATTCTTTTTACGTTATTATTCCGTTAGGCAAAACGCGAATTGGCGTAAACTTAAAATAAAATAAAATTGTTCATAAACCGGCGTGATAATATGAATTCGCGGGCGTTTATTCACGCTTGCGTAATTTCAATGATACAAACGCGCTCATCTTTCATCCGCGTCATCTTTGCGTGCCGATCTCCGTCGGGCCACGTTTCCCGCGCCTTGCGACTCGACAACTTCAAGGCTTTGCTCTGTCAAACTTAGTTTTCACTCCATTCACGACAATACGTCGTCAATGACAAGTCACCCTCCTCGATGTCGGAAATTCGTATCTCGATCATAATGTCGTTGAGCGATGTTCCGAGTTTCTCGACTGAGCGCACATATTTCGTTCGTTCGTACGACGAACTTTTAGTTACGTCGCAAAATAAGTGAAATTCACATGCCACATACAACACTTGGATACTGCCAAAATTTCACAACTAATTTATTTGTCTATCATTTTCGTGTGTACGAATACTAACTATAATTTATTTCGACTGGCAAAAAAATCTATAAGAAGTTGGGTAATTTCGTTTTTTGTTGGGTAATAGAAAAAAATATAACACTTTTTGTAGAAATTAATTAAAGATTCTTAACAAATAAATGAAACTAGTCTGAAATATTTAAATTAATTTATTTTGATTTCATTCGCGCCATCTTACACATCATAGGACTCCACTGCAAAAAGTAGTATCAAGCACGTGTCTTAATTCAAAACACGAACATTTCAATTCAATTTTCAGACGGCGAGATTTCGACCTATAACGTTATTAACCTAAGCGTCTTAATCGAATTGTTCTCTCCGTGTTTCGTAAACTCTAAATCGGATAAATAATTACAGGAAAAACATAATACTTTTTCATTTAAAATACTATCGTCAACGATGCAATGACGAATAAAAATCACAAACACGTAACCGAAAGAACATGAAAAAAAAAAAAATAAAAAACATTAAAATAACGATTTATCGGTTGATGAAGTTCGGCGATGACAATGAAATAGCCACAAAATGGTACATATAAAATAGATCATTTGCCTTAAAATCACGGCTTCGTATATGCCTCCAGTAAGTTTTACATATTGAAATGCGCAATTTCAATAAGTTTCATATTTCTGACGAGTAACTTGACGATAATTTATACTTCGGAAAATGATGAAGCGACTATACCGGTCGCCGATCTATCTTATCGTTTAGATATCAAGGCGTTGAAAAGGCACTCGAGTGAATCATGATTGACTCTACTTAATTGCACTGGCTTTTGTAACAACACGGTCACGATTATGCATGATAATTAATGCACGATGATTTGCATAATTTCATCCGAATTTGTAAACGTTCAAGCATCGAATATCGATCGAATTCTATAATCCCCGCTACCTCCTCGACGACCACAAAAGAAATAAATAAAATAGAGTCACGTGTATTTACGATCTAACATTGACAGCATTTTTTGATTAAAACAACAAACAGATTCTCGCGGCTTAAGTATCTCGGTCCAGTCGCCTTTCTTCCATTCCTTTCATTGGAATGAACCGGCAAAATTTAATTGGTTATTCTAAAGCAGCTTCTTGAAGAGTGTGCAAATGAGCATAGAGACCATCGGCTGCCATGAGATCGTCGTGGGTGCCCATTTCAGCCACTACGCCTTTCTCGACGACGCAAATAACGTCAGCGTGACGTATGGTGGCCAGACGGTGCGCTATGGTGATGCAGGTCCGACCCTCCATAGCTTTATCAAGTGCAGCTTGAACGATCTAAGCGAACGAAATTCATATACCTTTAGATAAGCTAATTTGCATGTATATGTAACACGGAATTTTGAAAACCATAATATACGCATGACCAAGCGATTCCATTGGCGAATCGATTAGCGAGGCGTACAAAAGACGCGAGGTTTTGCAGTTTAAATAATCGGCAAGTAAAGTAAAAATTTATTATTAAAACGTTTTTATAAATGGTTGAAAAAATTGAAAACGAAATTGAAAATGTTCCCTAATTGCAAATCTAATTATTGACATGAACCGAATCTCTCGTATTGTCTACAGTTCTATTCATTTTAAAGACAGCGAGTGGTTTAATCATCGCATAGCTTGAGGAATTTCTCGCGTCTCGTTTCATTCTTTAATTACAATAAGCTTTTGTGGCTTTTGCATTCCTATGTTTTTGAATGATGATTTATGGGTGCAAGAATATTACCTTTTCGCTGTGTGTGTCCAAAGCAGAAGTAGCCTCGTCTAATAACAAGACTCGCGGGTTCCTAACAAGAGCACGTGCAATTGCAATTCGTTGCTTTTGTCCTCCGGAAAGTTGGGTACCTTTCGTACCGAGCCTTGTATCGTAACCCTTGAATACAAAAGAAATTATAATGATGAATTGTAGAGTTAATCAGAAAGACTTCCATTGAATACTTGTAGATGAAAACAAATAATAAGAAATGATAAAAAGGTTCAAAAAGCAAAGTATGTGATTTAAGTATTCAAATGACAAATTACATTTTTTTTTTATGAATCATACCAGTGGTAAAGAGCAGATAAAATTATGCATGTTTGCATTCTTCGCGGCTTCTATAATTTCGTCCATAGAAACTTCTCTATCGTTGGCACCATAAGCGATATTTTCGGCGATAGTTCGGTCGAACAGAACAGGTTCTTGGCCAACCACACCAAGCTGATATCTTAAAGTTGATAGCGATATCGAAGATATGTCGCGCCGATCCATAGTAATATTCCCAGACACAGGATCATATAATCTTTGCAGTAGCTGAATGCAAGTGGATTTCCCACATCCACTTTGTCCAACAAGCGCTACCATTTGCCCGGGCTTCACTATAAGGTTTAATCCTTGTAAAACTTGGACCTCCGGTCTTGTTGGATAGTGAAATTCGACTTTGGAAAATTGTATTAAACCATCGGCCCTCTGAAAATCAGATTGATAGCAATAGGATTATTAAACTAAATCAAGAAATCTAAACCGAAATTAAAATTTCCACTTCGCTGATATTTTTCAAGAAGAAAAGTGATCATTAATGATCGTCAACCTACCCAGTCTTTGTCGACACCTTCGAGTTCTTGTGGAGATCCAATTTCTGGAACCCTGTCCAACAGTTTAAAGATTCTACCGGCAGATATTTTGGCAGTGTTGAAATTTGGCGCAAATGCGAGAGCTTGACCTAACATCCACGTGCCGAAAATCAGCGCTTCGGACACTTTGATAACGTCTTGGTAATTAAGACCTTCCGTCGCAGCTAGGTATCCACCATAATACAAGCTCAAGGCATAACCGAGAGATGGGGTTGTCTGACCACAAGAAAAGACTAGGCCTCGAAGTCTGTTTTTTATTCTAACTGACCTGGCAACGTGAGCCAGTTCGACACAATATTTCTTAAAAAACACCTCCTCTTTTCCCAAACTAGCTACAGTCCGTATATTAGAAATAGCTTCAATAGCGATTCGTGTAGCACACTCCATCTTCTTTTTTTCCTGTAAACTTTGACCACTCATGATTCGGGCTTCGAAGAAAACAGCGCCAAGGACAAGGGGTATAGAAACCACGGAAACCAAGGTCATTTTCCACGTATAATACATTGACAAGCCAATACCTAGCACCAGTGTTGATATTGCCTGAAGAATAGCACCTATTCTACTTCCCGTAGCACCTTGAACCGCAGCCGCGTCTGTAGATAACCTAGCGCACAATGCACCTACACTGTTTTTGTCATCATCAAACCATCCCATTTCTTGTTTTAACATAGCCGAGAAGGTTTGTTTCCGGAGCCTCGTTGTCAGCCGTACCCCTGCTAGGCCGAATGTATACATCTGAAGGAAAGTTCCTAAGCCTGTTATTACGCCAACCACAATGAAAAGTATAGAAAAATTAATAGTTTGTTGGCGGATCTCGTTTTCATCCTGCAGACCCAATGTGTAATAAACTTCTCCAAAAAGTATCGCAAAGGCTGGGAAGGAAGCTCCTACTATAGCTGAGGCTAAACAACCTGTAAAGAAACAAATAAAATGATGGCAAATATTGCTAGATGTAGATATCTTATTGAGTTTGTTAATCTGATAACTAGTTTAACAATCACAGTTTAAAATTGATCGCCATTTTTAATTTCATGTACTTATTCCTTTTGTTTCTGATTGTATAAATATTTTCAGTAAGGTAACTCTGAGTGATGTTCTATGAAATTACGAACACAAATTGTGGAACAATTTCAGGAATATCCATCAATATTTCATGCCAACTTCATGAATAAGTCATTATTCCACCGTCCAAGTGATTCATCTTGAATGCATTACATTACCTATTAAATTAAATGGCCACTCGGGTTTGTTGACACTAAGTATCCTGGTCATGGGCGCCTCGTACGACTTTTCCATTTCCTCGTAGTCTTCGTCGGTGGTATCCGATCGACCGGCAAGCGATATTCGATGGGAATGCATCGAGAGCGTCGAAACCTGTCGTTTCAACGGTGGCTTTGCCTTTGGTTTAGCCACGGCCACAGTTTTTGCGGCTGTCGCGGTCGCTTTAGCTACACAGAGTAATGTTAATGACATATTACGTTACGTTCGCATACAGCAGTTTACTCAGCACAAACAAGGCTTTGACAATTGACGTCGTTTACTCGACTTTAATTAGACATTTATTGAACATACCCAAGTTATTTGTTTTATTGGTAAACTCGTCGTAGGTAAGAGCAAAGGCTCTGATTCTAACCGCAATAAATATCATAAACTTAACGTCTTTGGAAAAATAAAAACAGTTCTTGAATTTCAAACCAGAACGGATAATCATCAAAATTCCACTTGTTTTGTATTCTAAATTATTTAATATATTTATTGAATAATATGAATGATAAGTATAAATATATTCATGACTTTTTATTAATCCTCGGTTAATTTGACATTGCAAGCCAGATAAATAATTTTATTTAACAAAGCAATTTCTAAAATGATGGAAATTAAGTTCCTACAAAAATTGACCTCTTAATCGATTAGATGAAGAAAACAATAGGTAGACGGTATCACGAACCTTTGGCTACTTCACTAGCATCCGCCGACACGAGAGCGTGGTAGTGCTTGCCGAGAGCCATAAGTTGATCGTGAGTGCCCATTTCAACGACGACGCCATCTTTGATGAACACTATCCTGTCGGCGTTGGTGATGGTCGAAAGTCGATGCGTGACCACGATGGTTGTACGACCCTTGGCAGCAACGTCGAGCGCCTTTTGCACGGCGGCTTCACTGTGCAGATCTAGAGCGGACGTCGCCTCGTCCAACAACAAGATCGCTGGTCGCTTTACCAATGCACGAGCTATCGCTATTCGTTGCTTTTGTCCGCCGGATAACTGCGAGCCTCTCTCACCAACTGGACTGTCGTAGCCCTGCAACGACGTAGCAAAAACAAATGTTTACATAGTAGAAAGTGTTTTTGTATCGGAGAATTTTGTCTGAATTGCGTTAGAAAAATGCAAGAGTTTTTTTATACATTTTATTATTTACTTTATAGTAAGATTTTTAAACAAAATATATTTTGAGCTTGTACTTTTCTGTAAGTTTTTAAATCTATTTTATTATTGAAGTAATACAATCATAAAAGTAGAATTTGTTTATAATTTATTGGAAATCAATATTACAAAACATGATTTCCTTTTTTAGCAAATATCTTACATTCTTTTAAACTATAAGGTAGGTATAAAAATATTTTAAAAGTTTGCATTGAAAAGTCCTAAGCAGCACTCTCGTGGATTTTATAAATTCTGAGGCAATTTTACGCCTCGAGAAAATAGATAAGTAAAGTAACAATTGCAGAATAGCAATTTAGATAGTTTAAATTGGACAGTAAGAACTGACATTCAGATTAGATGCTTCTTACTATTCAACTTTGCTATCTCGATGGTTGTTCTGATTACTAGCTTAGTTAGGGATAAAGTAAATTTAACGACAATTGTGCAAACTTCTGTAATTAATTGTTTTCACCGCAAGAACGAAAAATTTTCATGTCGTCGGGCGCAACTTTCCGACAGACAAAAAGCAGCTGAACAGTTCGCAAAGCAAGAAGACAAACTTGACAATCAATTATGCGTCGAAAAGTGTGCAATTGAAAGAGAAAAAAGTCGCTTGTAAGGCGACGAATAAATTGTTAATTATGGAAATAAAAAGTACGAAGAAGAACAAACAGAAACAAAGACGCTGATCAAAGAAAAAACAAAGGAATATTGTCAAAGCACAGCGCAAAGCGTAATGTAAAAAAGAGATATTATTGTAATATTACACTCATTTGGAAGATTGTATATCAACAAAATCTCAGAATCCGATTGCTTAAGTTTTGGGCCGAAAATCCGATTATGAAGAAAATATTTACATTATAGTACACTGGTTTAAGTTTATGCTTTTGAAACCAGTAACCTAGGAGCTTTAAGTTAAATTTAATATTTCAAAAAATGTGATTATCACTTTACAACGGATTACTGAATTAATATTAAGATAATGAGATATTTGAATGTATTACACGCAGCGAGGAAATTCACAAAGTGGAAAGCAATTTTTCATTCGCTTTGTAGCTCGGCTTCACATTAGTGACGAAAGTGTAGAATATTTTGCGTCATTTTAGGCGCGTCAGTTGATAATCGCTGCAGACACCCACCTATCGAATCGGTAGTTGTACGAATAGCTTTTCACCAAATCTCATATTCAAAGCGTACAGGCATGAGGCGATTTAATTAATGGGAAATTCACAGGCGTCGATGAGCAAGTTCCGTGTATAATGAAACATACGCGTTTCATTATCTTCGTTAAAACGATATTTTTTGCCAATTTGTCGAATCTTGCTGTATTAACGCTTGTGAAATACTCTTGGTTTCATCTACTTGTTCGACTGACAAGTGCAATCATTACAATGGAAATTCCAACAGATAAATTATCATTTTAGAAGAAGAATTTTTTAATATAACAGTCGCAAGTAAATCACAAGATTCATATCTTATTTGAAAATAATTATGAGTGTCTATAGATGTAAATATTTTTAGTAACTTTTATCAATTAACTTTAATTAACTGAAACATATAAAACATGAAGCAGTCAAAGATGAAGTTAATTTTTTTTTCAATTACATCATTCTTCGAAAAGTAACATGACGGATCACATATCATCAACCCATATTACTAGTTTTCCCAATGATAACTACACTTGAAAGTCAATAACTCGCCTTGCTGGAGGGAGAAAAAATTGGGGAAGGGATTTTACGAAACAGAAAATAAGGCCGTTTTTATCGTTGCACTCGGCTGCAAATGGCCGAACATTTGCGAGAGCGGTGTACAAGTTTTTCAACTGAGATACACAAGTAATGACGTGTGTGCTCGTAAAAAGCATTGTGTACCGTTGTCCCAAAGCTCGACATAGCTTATGAATGCTCACAGTTACGTCATAAATCTGCTAATTCCGTTTCGACACAATGCTCGACGACCGTGCCGAAGGCGATTCGTCGTAATTTCGGTCTAGCAAATAAAAGAAAAAAATGTGTCAATCGGGAAGCAGAGCTGCGCGGGGCAGCAGGCCTGCCACGCCGGCAATAATTATCCTACCTCCGGAAGTTTGCTAATGAAATCGTGCGCATTCGCTTCCTTGGCCACTTTGATCATCTCTTCCTCGGTCAAGCTGTCGTTTCCGTAGAGAATGTTTTCACGGATGGTCGTGTCAAAAAGAACTGGCTCCTGTCCAACCAATCCTATGTGCGAGCGCAACCACTGCACGTTCAGCCGCGATATGTCTACACCGTCCAATAAAACCTGCAAACCGTACCGAGGCAATATTTATCGTCGACATTTTTGCATCAGACTTACGAGAAGGAAACAAGTAAGGTCGCAATTGTTAAGCAAATAACACTTGTGAACGCGTTTTTCCCTCGACCTTTCTCCGCGATAAGGCGCAAATGTCGCTGGGAAATAACTTAGTCACACCCAACGCAGGGAAAAATATAAATTCCGATCTTTCCGAAAAAGGATTTAAGTAACAGTGAACGCCACCGCTTTAATAAATCCGCAAAATCGTTCGGCTAAGAGGAGCTAAGAGTTAAGCAAATCGCACTGTTATCGATACGGTTATAGGTGTTATTAGTTGTTAATTAATTAATCCTGTTCATTTTAATAAAATGATAAATCAGTACAATTTTGATTGTGAAAAAAAAATTATGTAATTAATATGCATATATCATCCGTAAATGATTTTTTGTAATCAAATTTCCATGTTGCGTATATTAAGATAACATCAGCAATTACAAAATGACAAACTACTTGAAGAGCAACAATTCGTAGAATATTGCGCGGTCATGAACAAAAGAATCGAAGCGAAGGATTGCAAAACGAAGATGAGCTAACGCCGATGATAAATAGAGCAACCGTTATCTTGTAGAAAAAACTGCAAATGTACTTTTGATAAAAGTGTAACACCGGAATTTTTGCGAGGCTTGTCGTTTTGCACGCGCGGCGCGGTGAAAAAGTGGAGCGCAAATGATTCAATAACGCGCGTGTTTGTGCGCAAAAAGTCGTGAAATAATTGTTCCTTACGGATCGTAAAAAGCTAGATCGATCGTGGGAGTAACGGGCACAAGTGGCGTTAAGCGGTAGCGAGCATTCGCCTAACGCCCGCTATAATTCCACGGAAAATAAAAACGTCGCTCTGTATTCATAACGGCGAAGCCCTCTGATATTAACTCGCGAGTCGTAACTTGACGATATCACTGTAGCGGATGGCAACTTTGTTCTTCTGCTAAATTGGTTTTTTCTCACCCCCCCCCCCCACCTTCTCGTTGCCACCCTCGTCCCTCAAACGCCACATAAAAAGTGCTCGCGAAATGTTTCCTTCATGCTCGACAATGTCTAAACTAAAGGGTCGCCCCACTGCCACTTTGCATTCACCTTTACCCCCGGTCGCCATTAATCCACTTAGAACACTCGTTTGAATACTTTTTGCTTAATTAAATTTTCATGCTGATATTGTTTAATTATTATTGCGCATAACGCCTGCGTTCAAATAAATTGACCGTTTGGGAATACAAAACAGCTCGTTGCACCGTTCCTCCGGTTGGCGCCTTTTTTCATTAGTCATTCACACTTTCTTACTGCCTCGTTCCCGTAGCTTTTACCTCTTCTTTTTTTACTTCAAATATAACAATTTCCCGCCGAAGCAACTCCTTCGTAGTCATTTTTACGACGTTTTACTGCGTTTGGTGTGACCTTTGTTAGTTAGTTCAAAAATATTCGTCGGAAATGAATTAATGACAGTGGGATTGTGAATGTGGTGGAATGAAGAATTAGATGATGAGGAAAGTAAACAAAAAAATTATTTCGTATAAAGGTTTTGTATGAAAACAAGATTAAGATACAAACTTGACCATTGTCCGGGTCATAGAGTCTTTGTATGAGTTGTAGGCACGTCGATTTTCCGCAACCGGAGCCGCCGACCAATGCCACGGTTTCTCCGTGATTGATTTTTAAATTTAGGCCCCGCAATACTTGAACGTCCTTTCTAGCTGGATATGAAAAGTGAACGTCTTTAAATTCGATTGTTCCAGTTACAGAAGGAAGGCGCTCCCCTTCTTTGCTCAAACTGTCAATCTTCGGGTTACGATCCAGAACCTAAGTGCAAATCAATAATTTTATTTGTGATGTTTTCGGTTGTTATTATACTTGAAAGATACATAGTATATCTTTGAAAACACAATTTTTATCCATTTTCGAAGTCATACTTCAATCCCATATTCCATTCATTTTTTTCTGGAGGGACTTATGCGGTGTTTCAACCTGGGAGCTAGGCTCCTGGGTGGAAATACCATCGAGCAGAATGAGTTTCACAGAAGGCAGCGATGGTGGGGGCTTTTTTTGTCTTCGTTTTGTTTTATTTTGAAAACATAAAATAGATCTTTTCTTTTGCCATATCATTTTTTTTATTTTTTTTGTTTTTTTATTAGACAATTATTTATTTTTAAAAATTGAGTTTATTTTATTGTATACGTAGTTGTTAAAACAATGGTAGCTAAAAGCAGTTGTACAAACTTTTGATATTCGGCAACAGTTTCACTTTTTTCTTTAACCTTTCTTTATAACAATTTACTTTTACTCCATTTAACTGTTTAACTGTTTAACTACGGCATAAGAAAAAAACAGTAAATACTTTTTGATTAAAACTAACGCGAATTTCAAACATTTCTCCAAATCCCTTTGCAAAGCCAGCTTTGCTTGTGGCAAAAAATTGAATTGAAAAAATAACTCGTCTACTAAAGCAAATTTCTTGTACTCCGCAAACAATTTGTATAAAACTCGAGGGAAAAAATGGCCTGGAAAAGTTTTAAATATAAAAAGCGTAACTTATTATTACTAAGGAAACATAAAAAAATCATTTATTATTTTCGCGTTCACGTATATGCTTTTATTTTAAGTTAATTAAAAAGAATCTTTTAAAACAAAATCTTTGCTACTTAGTGAAGAATTTCTTAGAACAAATCCGAGTAAAATGAATTTTGAAAAAGTGTAAAGTTGAATTAAAGTTCTGAGGAGAAAGAAAATACTGGCAAAATTTTCTAAATGAAATATTTAATTAGAATCACAGTATAATATGATTTACAAGTAGCAACGCTTATTTTCTGTGATTTTAAATGGCCTTTTCTCCGTACGAGATATAATTATAACCAAAAAAGCGAACCCTTTTTTAAAAAAAAAACAATTCCCCTCCCGAAAATGTATATCCACCTTCTTCAAAGCAAGCTACTTTTTTCAAAGCAACACTGAGAAACGAATTTCGCAATAATAAGACGTGAGACGTAAAAGTTTGTAATTTGCCGCACTAACTTGGAAGATAGCCGCGGCTGAGGCCCTGGAGACGGCGAAGGCTTCGAGATGCGGCGAGGTTAATCCCATGTTTTGCGCGCCGGCGAGCACGCCGAAGAAGACGATGACCAGGACTGCGGGCGTGTACTCTTTGGTCTCTTTTGGCCGGTCCTCGAGGATCAACTGCACGCCATACCAGAAAGCCAGCGCATAGCTCAAGTAGATAATGAACCACATGACGCCGCCGCCGACGCCTGACCACAATCCCCGCTTGATGCCGCTCTTTTCCGCGCGGCCAAGTTTCTTCACGTAACGTTTGACCTCCTTTTTCTCCCCGTTGAACGCCACCACGGTCCTTATCGCGCTCAAAACCTCCTCGACCACGCTGCCCGCCTCGCCGTAAGCGTCCAGTTCCTGGGCCGACAGTGAACTCTGCACCTTAGCCACCACCGCCGTCGCGATGACGATGATCGGCGCGCAGCTTAACACCACCAACGTCAGCTTCCAGCCGTAAATAAACGATATGATTATTGACGATATGAACGATACCAGCAGGTACGTGAAAATGCCCAGCTTCTCGCTTATACCGTCCTTCATCTTGTCCAGATCTCTGCGACATATCAGAGGAAAGCGAATAGGTTCATTCTCTGTCGCCAGAGTGAAAGATTTAGTTGCAACTATGACATTGTGGGGTGTAAAGTGATTTGATGGAATGACGTATATAAATGGTTTCAGTGAGAAAAGTAAGAATTGGGAAATGAAACTGAAAGAGAAGAGACATAAAGGGGAAATGAATGATTAAAATAAATCGCATTCCGCTGTGGATTTATTAACGTTTAGTTTTTTGGAGGCATTATTTATGAAAGGCCAGTGTAGCTGTCGAATTAAAATGACGAAATAATAAAAAAAAATAAAATTAATGTAAACTATTTATGTGATTTTAACCATTCTTGAAAGTAGACGCTGATTACAGCAAACTCTGTTCAAATCGGGACTACTTATTTTTATACTTGAAACATTTTAGTTTCCTATCTGTGGTATTGATGTATTTAAAGACAATGAATCTTTTAATGAAAAGTTCTTGAATGCGCAGAAAATAGTATCATCTAAAATTGCAGTTTCATTTACGAATAAACACTTCGTTACCATCGTTTAATCAATTGAATAATAGTAGATTGAGCTACTAATTATGAAATGTATTTGATCCGTCTAATCCACTCGCAATCACGATTGATTTCGAGTAGATGCAATCAGATGCGGCGAGATCAACATTAGATTTAGCGTATCGAGAAATTGTAATTGATTTAGTCGGATCTGAACAAATATTGCAATTAATATATATGTGAACATAAATTACATTTTAGTTGTCAATTTCAAGTATTTGTCACGTAAATATATTTATTTATTTATAATAATAACATTAATTAAAAAAAAAAAAAAAACGAAAGGAAATAAAAGGAAGCACATCAATCTCAAGATTAAATAATAACAGTCGGAATGATTTTCGCAATTGTCTGTCCCAAAATAATTTCATTAGCGCGATGGAAATCCGCGTCGTATGCAAAGTAAATCATGTGGAATAACTGATAAAACCATCATTGCTATCGGATGAATAGAATTAATGCACTTAATATAACTTAGTAAGCACCATTGTTTTATGATTTCAAAAGTTCGGCTTATTGACAAATTGAAGTTATTAATATAAAGTAATTGATAAAAAACAAAAATAAAGTGCATAGTCGTTAGCTTGTCATTCATAATTCATTTAAAATTTTTACTCTTATAAAATTTAAGTAACAAAGTGGCAAATTTAATTGTTACAACAAATAAATTGTATTTGTTCTTATTCAGTTATGTTTGCCTTAATCGCGTCGCATTAATTCTAATTAAGCCCGGTACAATTAAATTTAATCTATTAGAGTTCTCCATAATCGTCTTGCTCGCAAATTAATCTAGCGTTAAGTTCGACTTGACGTGTCAATTTTTCGGATAGACCGAAATTTTGATAAAGCTTACAAAAAGCGGACGAATAAATTAAACGACAGATTCATCGGCGGTTTGGAAATATAAATGTCGTTCGTATTTCACGACTTGTGTTCGCAAACTTGGTCCCGCCAGGAATGATCAAACTTAGATTATACCGGTTATATCAGCAACATGTATAGTCGCGCATGTTGAGTTTGAATTAGATCTGATTAATTGTCAGAGGATTAAGTTTACTTCGGCTTTGATTTCAATTAGACGTATCTGGTTCAATTTAGTCGATTATGTCAAAATCGACGAGAATTTGTTATAAGTCTGGCCTGCTGTACTAGTCTATTCAGATTTTAATTTACAAAATACAGTTGAAGCGAATTTCGTTAAAAGTGAAGCCATACGATTCTGATTGTCTTAATTTTAAGTTACAATTGATTCCAATAAAAGCACAAATTATCTGACTAACTTATAGAATGATTTAATGATAGTCAATAAATATTTAAAAGATACTGTATGAAAAAGAAGTTTAATTCCTCAAAACTTCTTAGAAGTTTTTCACCACACTTTAAGTGATCGATCTTTCTCTTTTTTCGTTTATTCCATGACGTCATTTGTGTACTCCGTAAACGTTATCAAAATCCTTGTTACCATTCGAAGCGTAAATCAATCTCATATCTTCATCCGATCTTCTTTTCATTAACGTCGAATTCATTTGTTTTGACGTAGAGAGATTCTTTTTAAATTTCCGCGGATACGTTCATAAAAGTATTTTCAACTTAATATCAAGCAATATCGTAGCCAAAGATAGATGAACGATGCCAGCTGGGAGTGGGCAAACAAATGAAACGCAATGAATAAAAGGAAAGTCGCATAATTTGAAACCTACTCTGTAATCCTACTGGCGAAGTTTGTTGAGGTGTTGGTGTCGTACCAGGTCATATCCTGCCTTAGTACCGCGCGAAAAAACATTCTACGTACTCTTTCGATTTGTCGGGACGACGATATATTCAGCAAATCTACCGTAAAGACGGCGAAGATGAATTGAAACAGCGCTAGCGCCGCGCTCGAGATGCCGAACGCAACAGAATCGTCGTATAGTGCTTCCATTCGCTCCAGATGCGTTGCGTTTGGATAACTAGAAAAAAACGGACAAACAAAAGAAAGTAAATACATGATAAAAAACAAAAAAAAAAACGAGTTATAGGATGCATCAAATTAAATTTGTTAGCGGCTTTGTTTGCCTATAAAAAAGACACGAGTTTCTGTTTTATCGCAATTGAAGCTTCGAGAGAATTTAATTTTGCTAGCTAATAGTACGATTTGGTTTGAAGGCGGAAAAGAAAAACTATTTTATTATAGCAAACACAGTTTTGTTAATGGAAGTGAATTATGTTACTATTTCTGCAAAAAAAATTGCACATTCAGATGTTGTTACTAAATATATTTGAACGAGTACACTCATAGAAATATTTGACTTCGCTCAAAATACCAGTCTTTTTCGTGAAAATCATTTTGTATCAAAATAAATTCATATGATTCAATTGTTCATTCAAAAAGTACAATTTTTAAGCAAGAAATTATATTAATATCTAAAGAAATTGTATTAATATATTAATATTTATTTTAAAGTGAAATTGCAACAGTTTTGAAAAGAAGCAAAATATCCTTGACTCAAAACTGGAAATCGTTTTCTCTCAAAGCAAATCGTTTTGAAACAACATTATATTTTTATTAGTGTAAAAACTGAAGATTTCAATTTTTCTGACAAAATATAGTTATTTCGCTTTTTACAGATTATTATTATTAATATTAATTATAATAATCAATCCTTACACTATCTCTCGAAAATATCTCATGTTGAGATATTCACAATTTCAGAAACATTGAAAATATTTCAAAACAAGATATTCTTTCCACGTTTAAATTATTTAATCACAGAAATTATGTATACATTAATTTTTTCAATCTTGCAACAATATGAATGTATAATCGTCTAAACAACCATGTATTGCTTGTTATTGATTTAAATTTTTGTGTCTTTTGAAAAAGGTTTTAGACTTTTCCTTAAACCATTTGCAAAACCGCCACTGATTAAAATGCAAAAGACGTGTCCGAATTGGACGAGTCAAATGACCCAAACAATATCTCATTTGACTGATAAACGTATATCAATGCTTAAACGTGTACAGCATCAATTGATTTATTGACTTACAGGATTTTCCCTCCCCCGAACCACTTCATAATTAACGTCGGAGTACTGGTCTGATTGACCATGTTACGATCTACCAACAGCGTTGAGAATTCGCCATATTGTATGGTTGAAATTGGTACGCAAAGTCCAGTTAAGCTTCCCATTACCAGTCCTCCTAACGCCAGCATCAACTCACCGAAGGTTGCAAATCTAAACTATAATGTGATATTTCCCAACGACAATTAATCATTGCTCTTAGGACAATGTCGTTTCATTTCAGCAAAGTAGTAACTTTACTTTAACGATTGCCGTTGACAATACATTCAAAACTAACAACCTAGTTAGGAAATCTTTATAAATCATATTTATTTATCATGAAACAATTATTGATCCATTAATTAAGATACTGATTGACTAATTAAATTAACTTCACTTAATCAACAGAGTAACGTAGTAATTAATTTGTTGTTTTTAATTAATTTTTGTATCGCAAACTATAATTATTTAAATAATCAAATGGTAATTATTTATTGATTATAAATATATTATTTCTTTTGATGCATAATTTAAATTGCACTGGAAAAATGTTTTACCTTCCAATCTTAGGTCATTGACCTTTTTTTATTAATTAATTCGTAAAGCCGAAAACTTTATGTAGTTATAGCTATCGAAATCGGAACGACTTACCAATTTATAATAAGGCACTGGCGGTAAATTCGTAACCGTCGGGTCAACTTTTTCTTCCTTGGTTTGTGGTGGCACAAATTCCCTGTTGACAGAAAAGACATTCAAGCTTTAATTACGTTCGAACGTCAGCTACGTGTTTGGAATTGGTGCGAATCAATGCAGATGAGAGTATTTCCGAAGTTACGTTGCAAGAATAGAAAATACGAACACATTAAACGTACTCGATTGAACATAACAATTTGATTCCAAACGTGAAATAAAATGGACCTGAAAAAACCCCTTACTTGAAATATTTATTGTGAGATGATTCACTACTTCAGCAAACTATGTTCAATAAATATCACTGAACGTTGCTCGTTATTATATTTAAACTTGTTATTTTTATTTCCTCATATACTTATCAACTTATATGTTTGTTCACTTATGTATACTATTAGAAACGTGAAACGCGCAGCGAGCACTGCGTATTTCCGATTGTGGGAAACGTCGCAGGAAAAAGGGAAGCGCAACTTATTCACCGGAAGTACTCTCGCGAACCAGCGCACCGGTTTCAACTTAAATGGAAACGTGTATTCCGTCGGCAAAAAGCTACAACTTTGTCAAGTCTCCTTTACAATCAGCCAATTTACTTATAAGGCAAGTGTCGTCTTCACCAAGAATCCATTCTTTAATGCCTCGCGAGCACTCGCAGCATATCACATATCACATGTTAAATCGGCACGATATTATAAAAATCTTTATAAATGTGTACGCAGCATTCGTACATCGTTTCACCATTTTTCGGCAGCATATACTCGGAATCATCATTATCCTTCCCCTTGTCTCGTTCTGTGTCTGCAATGAAGAACGTCGTATGGTTCGCCAGTTGTATTTTCCTCTCTTTTTTCTTTTACTTTGTTCACAATTCTTATTCAAAAGAACAGAATTCGCGATTAGCAGTGCAACAAAAGATAGTACAATGTGAGCCAAAATTGTTGTTATTATAACTACCGCTGTTTTAATTAATACGTATTGCTTCTTTTGTCTGCTACTTCTGTTATACGGGCAAGTTATTTCACCATTGGTTAAACGAGATTGAGCTGTACTACGATCGAACGTTTTGCGAAATTTAATAATATTATAGTTTCAAGTCATGGCAGCGGGCATGGTTTAGACATTTACACTATGGTTAGAATTATTAATGTACTGTAAACTTACGAACATATTAGCTACAATGAGTTGCAAGTATTACGGTGGTGTTAGTGTGAGAAATAAGGTAAATGTGGAACAGAAGAACATTATTCATTGTCTGCAGACGATACGGAACGTTATTAAAATTATTATTTCACGTCTGTATTCGTCTGTTTCCACATTCATTT
Organism: Aradophagus sp. ZL-2020; assembly: GCA_022817685.1. Taxonomy (NCBI): domain Eukaryota; kingdom Metazoa; phylum Arthropoda; class Insecta; order Hymenoptera; family Scelionidae; genus Aradophagus; species Aradophagus sp. ZL-2020. The sequence goes on from JABFOV010000761.1 coordinate 25,344, forward strand.
TAGACCCAGCAGTACATTAACTTATCCCCATTCTTTTATATAAACACAAAATCGTACACATAATTTTTCTACATACTGTAGTGATATACGCAGAAAGAAAAGAATGACGATTACAGCAACATAATACCTACAAAAGATATATTTTGTGTCTGAAATTGTGACAGGTATATAAATTTATCATTCATAGTCATACAAATATCTGTAAATTTGTAAATTTGTAAATCTCTTGAAGCTATGTTTACATATGCGATAGACAAAATCTATACTTATAGATAGATATAACCATTGCCTATCACAAGTACTGTATACTCATACTTTGAACATGAAAAATTGTGAGGTTATCTTTACTTTTCGCGGGCAATGAATGCCACAGGTATATCGATATGACCGCGGCATCGACTCACATAGCCCTCGGACCGATGTAATTCAAATATACGAGGTATAATAATATATACTTCAAATGATTAATTTTATTTTACTTATTGGAAATATATAAATAGCTCCAAGAGATAAATGAAGTAAATAAATAAATAGATGTAATCTTGTAGGCACATACATGTTACTGTATTATCCTAAGCATTTCTTTCCGTGTAACTAGAGCATAATAAAGAAAAAAAAATAATCATGAAAATAAGTTAAAATTATCATTAGATATATAACATCTAGACTGCTTTAAAAGCCTTTCAATTCAGTTAGCTTGCTAGCTTATCAATAAAACATAACAAACAATTTATGTTTTCAGTACTAAGTATCTATACTGATAATTTAAATTTTTGCACAATATTGGCTAACATTTAAAAAAACTACTTGCATTAGCTTAAAATCGTAATGAATATTGAACAAAATTATTGAATTCCTTCTATTTATTGTTTTAAATTTAATACATTTAAAATTATAAATGTAAAATTTACTAGTAATTTTATTACATTTAAAAAACTGTCCTATATATTCTACAAAATTTGTTTGTTGCTCACGTAATCTCAGAGATAAACAATCCGAGACTAGCCATCATATAATATTGAAATTCCATGAGATTTTCCTTGGTACATAACCGCGGAATTAAATTAAAAAATTATTAACGTCTCGGACAAGCGTAATAAAAAAATTCCTGCATTTCATTTTAATATTAACTCATTTTTGTCGCTTTCACATACGAGAACGATGCAGACGAAAACATTTTATATTAATGAACATTGCATAATGAAAAAGTCATAACTACAATTAGTTCTACACATTACTTATACGTGAATCCCAAAATTAAAAAAAGTCCTTAAACCGAAATAGGACATATTAATTACTAAAAAATTTTAAATTCTATCTAATTAAATAGAAATTGTATCATCACCATTCATACTGGTGTGAAAAAATGAATTTTGAAAACAAATAATAGTAATAATGATAAAAGTACGACGGAACCGAGTTAATTACACATGCTTTGAATTTCTTATGGTAATTTTCGGTATTGCTTATTCGCGAAAATAAAATCACACGAATGAACATAGCCGCTTTGGGATCGTTTATCACTGCTTAATCGGACGGGCGGAAGTCGACTCGATTACTTTTTCTACTTGCACTTCCGTTAGTTCACTTGTACGCTCTTTCACCGAACCTGGATTCCATTAACGAAAGACATTTTACAATGCTCTTCATCTTCGTCGACATCGATCTTTTTTCGTCGACCTTAAAATCTTTCCTCCGCACCAATAGTTATCCAACAGACTCTCCCCCCTCACGAATCTCCTACCCAAATTTCCATTTAACTATTAATTGAAAAATACCGTACACCAAGTAAAAAGTGAATTATGCAGATTAATATGTTTTTTCTTTTTTCTACAAAAAATTTGTTTATTCACTAACTTGAAATACTACTTGAATATACCTAAATGAACCTTTATAGCAGGTATAAACAAAAAAAGGATTAATTTTCATACATATTCAGCAAACAGAAAGTAAAACTTTTGAATAGAAAAAATATAAAAAAAAATTCGATCGAATGGATTTATTTAATCACAATATGGAATTTTTCAAATTATAACAAAGCATAAATAACTCGATAATGCAAACTTAGCGTACAGTTATAACGACTTATTATTGCATAAAGTTTAGTTTAGTTAAAGTGTGAAAGACACTTACATCTCAAGAGGACCTTTGCTTGGTGGTTTGAGTTTACTTTGTGAGGTTCCATTGATGTACCGTGTTGTTGAGTCGCTTCGCGAGGACTCGAGGACCACTGATAAATTCGCTGTGTCATCGCGCATTCTTAGTTAAGACCTCTGCAACAAAAAATATGAATCCATTTATTAGTTATTATTGCTATTGATACTTGTCAACATAGAAATGAGAGATAAATAGAAAAAATATCACACGATTTCCTTCAAGCATAAAAAAATAAAAGCTTCAATCACAATTTGTTTAAAAATATTTGCAATACTGATGCTGTATTGATTCTATTTACAATCACAAAGTCCTAAAATTAGAATTTTTTTCACCACACGAACTTTTGAATGAAAATTGATTAGTATCTTTTTTATTTTAACTGAATCCCGACTCCTATTCTTTTTTTTTTTTTCATTTCAGTAGTGAGTATATTTTTCGTCTATAAAACAATGCTAAATCATGATATAAATTCATACATAAATCAAATTTCTCACTTTAAATATAACGCCATACATTTACAAGCGTTCAAAATACCTCACGTGAATATTGACAAAAGTGCCAAGTACAGCTATAACTAAAGTATGCGGAATATAGCAAAAGAGATTTCAAAACAGATCGATACACGTTCGAAGTTTTGTCCACGTTTCGAGAAATGTCTTGAGAAAGATACATTTTATTGCATTGATTTTTCGATAAAACTTTAGGAACGCAGAGTTCGAAACTGTCGCAACTTGCTGCATGATTTTATATTTTCTAACGAACACAATAGTATTCATTTTATTGAATAAATATAAAATTAAATCTAAAACATTGTTAACTGTATATTTAATCAATAATAAAAATAAATTTTTTATTTCATATACGCTTGATTAGAATTTTAATTCCACTATTTTCTGCTCTATCAACAAATTTTACGAATATACATTATAACATTTTTATTATTCTTTGCTTGCTAGTATGCAATACAAGAATATAACAAATTGTCAAATATTAGTTGTGAGAAAAGTTTGCGCGGAAAATGAGATTGAGGAATCTTCTGTAAACACAAACCGCATCGATCTTCCTTTACCAAAATCACAGCAATTTTTCGGGATATTTGAGTTTTGCTGCCATTTCGTTTTCTTTCTTAAAACAAACTATAAATCACGAACAAAGATAGCGATCCAAATGCAAATCTACTTGGGAATACAAGAAATTCATTCACGGTGCTTTTTCGTATATAACACCTAGCGAATAGATTTTGTTCAAGAAAAAAAAAAGCGCTAAAATTACATTATTTAATTTTAATGCACACAAACTTTAAAATGTATAAAAATTTTAATTCTACGAACTGATCAAGCGATGTAATCAAGTTTATATATGAATTATTCAAATACTTTTAAACTATTTGAACTTTCGTACAAGGGTAAATGAAACTTTTATACAAGATTGAACAAAAAGCGAAGAATATTTAATATGAAAATGCAAAGGAAAAAAATGCGAAACGATACAAGTTATTCACAACAAGAGAAATAGATCGTCGAATCCAAAATCATAAATAATAAATCTAATTGTGTATTCGCAAAGAGAGAAAAATTCATAAAACTTTATTAAAAAAAAAAAGAAAAAACTAAATTCGCACCGTGCTTGTATGTTGAAGAAAATCATATTTTAATTTTTTTTTTTTCTTGATTAGTTATTTAAAATGAAAGACTGGTTTCGATTGATTGAAGGTAAATAATTTATTGATGTGAACTCAGTACACTTATTTTAATTAATTTTACTGGATTAATTAAGATAATAAAACATCAGTTCACATAAGATAATCAATTTACGGTTAAATTAATCAGAACTCGGTCAACTGAGCGAAATATTTTGTCATGTTAACCAAATTTTGATTAAGTAAATCAAACTTTGGTAAAGTGACCTTAATTTCCGGAGTGCGAAAATTGCAATTGAATTGTCAGTTTGCCAATTTGAGGGTCTCCTTTTTTCACCAATCAAATTATGACGGAAGTTGTCTGCGATCCGAGTTCACGAGCATGGCGACATGTGGCTTGTTTTGCAAGTAAATCCGTCATTGACAGCGCATCTACCGAGCACTTACACTCAGTCTGGCACAGACGATGGCACATACAAGCGTAAAACCGACACGTATAGTCGCACGTGCAGTAGAATCTCGCCACTTTTGTGTTTCTGCAAACTCCATTAACCCTCGGGAACTAACTTCTAACAGGTCGTAGCCTTGCGAGGATTACAACCGCATAATCCTTACGGCTCTTGTCGAACTTCTCGCCCTCGCATATCCTTTTTACGTAAGGCGTTGCGCGCCCTAGAACACGCGCGCAACGCCGCATTTCGTTACAATTTTACGGATTACTTTTGTTACCCGCACCACCCACAGCATGAAAATTATACATTCAAATTTGCACCGATCCTTTCGAAGAAGGTCATTGCAAGAACATCGCTGCACTTCCAGAACTTAGATTAAATGAAATTTGTATTTGCAAAATAAATGTAC
>JABFOV010000762.1:0-32217 GCA_022817685.1 Aradophagus sp. ZL-2020
CATTTTTTTTGTTTTAATATATACTTATCACTTTTTATACTGTAACTATTTATTTTCTATTAAAAATAAAAAAAGTTTTCTAAAAACATAAAACTTTTTAAAAAAAAAAAATAATAAAAAAAAAAACAAGAAAGGGGATAAAAAAGAAAAAGAGGAGAAAAAAAAAAAAAAAAAAAAAAAATAAAAAAAAAAAAAAGTACGTGCTATGAAAAAAAAAATGTAAAAATTAAAAGCACAAAAAAAAAAAAAAAAAAAAAAAAAAAAAAAAGTAACCATGACTCTGTAAATAGTAATCGTTACCATTTTAAAAATATTCTATACCATGAAGTTTTCTGTATGCATAACTAATTTCATAAAGAAGGCTAGGACAATCACCTTAAACGCACGTTTCTAATTTCTTGCGGACAACCGTACGCTTCGTCGAACGACTTATTGCGATACTCCTCGTTACGCGATCGAGCCAATCATCCGTCGTCTAATTTTCGCCTTGAGTTTCGCAATTCCTCATCTCCCGAGCGAAACGATCGCTCATCGGAACCCGGCATCCTGCCCCTCCTTTTCCAGCGATCCGTCCCCGGCCGCGACATACACTGTCCATTATTTCCACCGGCTCATTTCAACGGCATCGATTCACGCTTTAGCGGCGCAGTTATAATAGAACCTCGTTTTTCTTTTGTTTCAGGTAAGTCCCGGCGACGCGACGACACGCGAGGTGTGAAGTAAATCGAAAGTGTGTCACGCCGGCGACCGCAGCGCAGAATGATTTTCCGTCTCGTGTCAAATGAGACACGTAACCGGCGTGGCCGCAAAAGTTGCGGCTCTCGAAGATGGATTTGAATTTCGCTTACGCAAGGCGTAAATCGTTGGCCGGCGAGCGCAAGGTTTGCCAAACTGACCATGTTGCGCGCACAACATTAATCAAATCTCCGTAAGGGACCGTGTAATGATACTTGCGTTATTCCAAAAGTTTCGTTCGCGTTCGATTTACGTAAGCGTCGTTTTACTTGAACGTCACGTCAGCAAACGGTACTAGAAAATTCAAAATCGTTGTTTAATCGTTGTCTCTTTAGTATTTCGACTACTTTGCAGCAGAAATACAAACAAGTTATGCCAAATATTCCTCATTGCGAATGACTCGAGACGATCCCTGATCATCCCGAATCGATCGACGGTCCGTCGGTTATTCGAAAATCAACTTCCATCCGGATGCAATTTCAACGTTACGAGGCAATAATTCTCGTGGCTTATATTTCTACGTTACATCTAATTCAACGGCACGGTAATTTATTTCAACCTATCGCGTTCCGTGTTCCCACCAGACGCAGCTAACCCCATTACCCATACGTCTATTTCGCTCCTTTTTTCGCAAAACCGACGAGACATTTTTATCATCGGCGCAAACTTTTTCATCATCCGCGGCATTACGGCGACCGCGAGAATCCATAAGAAAAGAAATCGTAATTGCATACGGGCGTTGGAAAAAGCCCGCGCGAGGGGAGAATTGAAAAACGGGGGCAGCTGCGGGACGAAGGGAGGGGGGTATTGTCATTACGAGATATGTGCTAACTCAGTAACGTTGTTTTTTGCCCCGGCTATTTTGTTCGTGCTCGGCGCAATCTTGAGAACGAAGGCACGGCAGATGACTTCCATTTCCAGTTAGTTCGGAGTAACTGCGATTTAAATGGCCCCCATCGGAAATGGAATAGGAAATGAAACAACGTGGCGCGCGGGAACTAATGCAGCCTGACGGATTCCCGGCTATGTGTGCGCGTGTCGGAGGCAACGCATACACGCCCGGCCCGATATATTAGGTCTGAGATTCCGAATGCAGGATCGCGAAACTATTCGATTAACCGAGCCAATATGGCCGAGCCGGTCGTTTGCCCGCGCATGCGCGCGTGCGATCCCATTCCGCCGGCTCACTGAAATTTCAATTCCCCAATTAATTCCCCTGGGCGTAATAACCGAGCCTTTTTCCCGTTAGATGCGTCTTCCGTTGATTCGCGAAATAATGCAACTACAACTGCCCGAGCTGGCGAGCTTATAGTTTATTGTGCAACAAGGGCGGAAAGTTGACGATTTCCGACACACATCGTCAATCAAAAACTTGCCATCCATGTCATACGTGGTACTTCTTGCGACAATTAAAATAAAATGAAAAGTGATTACTGTTTTCTTTAGGGAGGAAAAGTACACTTTACTTCCCAAAGAAGAAACAAAGTCATTAATTAACGTCGCGGAAGGAACTGTCTAAATAGGTCTAGAAAGTGATGTTTATCTGCACGTGGTGTAAAATTTCTCTGCAAATCGCAAACGTCTCGAAGGCAAAAGTTTGCGAGCCGAAGTGATGTTCGGTTTCGTGTAATTGTTCGTTATGACACGCGCAGAATTACCGGCTGAACACGCGCGCACGACATTTGTAAAGTTTAGGCAGCGGGTCCAAGTGAATGGTAAACAGCGCGGTTAATCAAACACAGGCGCAAAGGCGCCATTGTGTCGGGAATAAAAGTGCGCGCGGTGTTTATATTATATGCGCATATATCATTAGATCACGTCGCCGGTGTCTGTTTGCACGTGGGTGCGCGCACAAACACCGCCGTTTCGCTTTCTTCCTTCGCGCGCCAACATCGCGCGGTTTAACGCCCGTTGTTTGCCGACTCGACTAAATCATCGCGTAAACATACTTTGCCCACGGATACCTGTCCGAAGTTGTTTCCGCGGATCGCGTCTACGACAGGACTGTCTATCTTTCGAACGATAAATGAGAATTGAGTCCTTTGTGACGGAATGATTAGCTTTCTTGATATATTTTAATTATTACATAACATTTCAGAGTCAATTACAAATTCAATAAGTAGTAAAATTCAGAGAAATTATAGTGAAATTAAAATTCGTTTAAATCTCGTTCGAATTGCTATAAATTTTACTACTTCATTATTTTGCATATGATGATGAAAAAATATAATTTCAATTTCATAAAAATTTTCGTGAACAAATGGACATTTAATTATTTCGATTCATCATCAATATATTATTGTCAATATATTATCATCAATTATAAAAATGCAAAAACTCACCATTCTCGGAGCAGCAATCAGCTTCACTTGTTTCATTCGACGCAGCACATCGAGAATAATTAAACTGTAAAATGAAATATATAATTACTTACTTGTGAAACAAATTTAAAAAGATATGAAATAATATTATTTCTAACACAATATTTCAAAGCAGTCCGAACATAAGGAAAAGCAAGACTAATTGAAATGAAAAGAAATTGTTGTATATTTACTTTATCATTTCATATAATATTACAAAATTACGAAACGATTCATAGAAAAAATCTTAAACTAGAGTATACGATTTTATTTCGAAAACAAACTTATAAATGAAAGATATTTCTTTGTATGAACGTGTTATATAAGCTTGTTTACATTTATAGTCAACGCGTTTCTTAATGACTTCTCAGTATTTTCATTAAAACAAAACATTCTTTAATAGAATAAAAATAGTAAAATTGTCTTATATTATTAAAACATTTAAGTATATGACATTTATAAAATTCGTACTTAAAACTATTTATAATTGACTGCAAGTATTTCAAAAATAAAATTTCATAAATTTTACAAGTTTTTTTTATCAAAGGCTGATAATATTAAAATAAAAAATTTAGCAAATTAAAAAGTTGAAACAAGACATTATCTGTTTAAAATAACGTCTCATTAATAGCAGAAACAAACGTAAAGTCGACGTAAAAAGAACGGTTTATTTCAACGGATATTCAACTTTAATTCAGTTTCATAATCCTATGTCATTTCATCGCAGATTTTCCCGAAAATGTTAACACGATCTTAAATATTAAACTCACTTCAGCGTTTTGTCTCTTTGTTTACTTTCTCGAGATATTTTCACGCGCTTTTATTTCTTACTTGGTACCTGTTTTCGCAACAAGCGAGTCCGAAAAATCGCAAGCGGCGAAGAAGAGCGGAAAACGTCGCGAAAAATAAAAGCAATGAATTTTCTTCGGAGCGACTGGCCGGTGACAGGGCGAACCGACAAGGAGAGGGGATTTTATAAATCATGCCACGACCAACGAAACGGCGCATCTCGGACCCGTTTCTTCGTGTGCTGTGGTACCCGAAGGGCCAGAACTTTTCAACTCCCGAGCAATGGTCTCGAGACCGCAGTTACAATAAAACTTTGCGCCGCACGAAAATTGCTGGGTAAACATTTTCAATTTATTTTGCCGAGTCGAATACACGCGCGCACGCACGTGCGCGCGCGCGCGCGCGAGAAAAGTGCAAGCCAAGTCGGGCACTCTTTTAAATTGGCTTTGCACAACGCCGATGGATTATTTGTTTCGAATTCAAACTTGTCGCGCGGCCCGATTCAAAGTTTAATTCGATGCGGATTATGCCGGCTGCTTATTTTTCCGGCGTTTTGTTTAACTTCACCCAGTTTCGTGTAATAGAAGTCATAAATAACTCACCGAGGGAATAAGTTAAATTGTCAGTAAATTGCGAAACTTCTTTCGCCGAAGAAGGACAACTTTGATTCGAACGAATCTTGCGTTTAACTAATTAAAGGAGAGATTGTGTAAGGAATTGAAGGGAATCGAGTTGCGAGTTCATTGGAATTGAAGATTTTTGTTTTTCGCGGTCGGCTTGCTCTTCAGATTGGTCGATTAGGTGATTTTTATTTATTTATTTTTTGGTGTGTTTAACGAATAAAAACTTTAATTGATTTTGCAAGATCAATTTGCAAAAAATAATGAGATATAAAATACAGTTTATATTGAAATTCGAATATGCATTAGGCATACATTTAAGCATACATTTTAATTGTTACAAAACTATTTTTTCAAATGAGAAAAATTTCAAAAAAGTAGTTTTTTTTATGAGCAATTTTTTATGAGAAATTTCTGTTTATAATTTTTGAATGTACCTAGAAAAAAAGTAATAATAACCTTAAAAGGATTTGAATAGCCTCAATACATCATCATCATCTTTCTTTCCTAAAAACGAAACGCCGTACTCGAGCAAAAAGTCCGGCAAAAACGGCGGGAACCGCAAACGTTTTAAAAGTCGATTACTCCAGCAAACAAATGTGACTTTGCGAAACTGAGTAAACTCGGGTAAATCTGTTTAAGAGCTCGCTGGAAATGTCCCGTCGAGAGTTGACGAATGACTGACGTGGATCGCGAAAAAAATGGGCTTTCGGTCGTCCAACGCGACGGTCACGCGATCCTACGAGCAGACAATTAGACGGACCTTGGTCTCTGTTTCGATAAAGATGTTCTGTCACTTTAGTGGCCGAGCGGATTTGCGTTCGCCCGGGGAAAGATTCGTTTATTGTGCCGGCCCACGACGTCGAGATGTATTGCACGTCGTTACGCGATACAGCGCCACCTGTTACTCGCCCGATCGCACCGAGACTTTTTTTCAGGTGACCCGCTCTCAGATTCGACGACCGATGGTTTCATTCCGGCGCTCGTTAAAAAGACCACGCGATCCTTTCACGCTGATAACCAAATCGTACTCTATTTATCTAGAAACCTTGAACGGGTTACTTTACATGTGATTGTATCGGTAAGAAAGAAAAATCGGTCGATCGATATAGATAAAAATTAATGCATTTTTGCAATTTAATTCAATATTGTTTATGTTTTAATATACATTTAATTGAAATTGTTCTGAAAAGTGTAAATCGGCAAGTTTTATAATCTCATTATAATGTTCTTCAAACCAACATCAAAAAACTGTAATACACTCAAAAAAGTTTATCAACCACTCGATCCGCAAAACCTGCTCACAAAATACCGTCGCAACATTCCTAATAAAAACCATCACACAATTGCCCCGTGCCACGCTCTGCTCGAAAATTGTCGTCTGACGATTTAGCTGACCCGACGAGCGGAGCCAGCATTTCATTTCGCCAATCCACGAGCTAAATCCCCGGCCGAAGTGGCTGCATCATCAGCCGCGCCGCGGTGACAATAAAAGGCGCATACGCGCGGAATCACCTCGGTCGATCTCGCGAGAGCAGACAATTGGACGGGAAAATAGCAATCGCCGTTAAATCGTCTCCGAGTCGGGACGAGACTTTGACTGTACTGGCGGACCACTTATTGATCTACGGACATGCATTAGATCGGATTCACCGCGTTGGACCGAGGCGTCGAAAGTGACTTCGTGACCCCGCAAACCGCAGTCCGACTCTCACCGGAGACCCAGGTGGCCACCGGGTCACGTGGTTTGAGTGTACGCGAGGATCATCGGGGCCGATTGGCGCGCTTTCGTGATGCAAATGATAAATCCCCTGGCCTGGTGGCGGCTGCTCAAAGATGAGCCAGGGAACGAGCAAATTGCTGATATTAAGCGCTTATTTTAGGTCTCAATTTTAGCTAAACGACGGCCTTTTCCAAAGCGGCATTACCGAAGAAATGCGATCGTGGAAACACTCGTGATTTGCGGTTCTCGCGGGCCTGATTAATTACCGATAAGTTACGCGAGTGGTAACTCAGCATTAATGATCGTTAAGTTGAGTGTAAAGCTAATTTAGAAGAGGTAGTATTCCATAATTTGAAAAATGTTAAACTGTTGAGTTTCGACGTAAGAAGAAATATCTTGATTTCCCGTTCCTTTCGCGAAAATAATTGCAATGAAAAATTTGCCCGATAAGACTCCCTATCTTACAATCGGTTTTCAGGGACATTTGTTTTCTGGGTTGTACGAAACCCTGACTTTGACAGATTTATTCACAAAGTAACGACTTTTGCAAATAAATATCTCGTGGCTCATGTCTATATGAAGAAAGATTCGGAATCAGATTTCAATTTGCATAGTACTTTATCAAATATTCATTTTGCAGCGAACGGCACAAATCGATGCGAAATTTTACAACGGTATACCTTTATATCTCCGCTCTATTATTTTTCGTCAATTCATTCGTCTGTATTTGACCACAATATCACTTACCCCAAAGGCAAAGTCGCACTCCAAGAATCCGAAAAGCCCATCAAAAGATACTAAAATTAGAATATTCTTCGGAATAAAAATGTTTGTTAACGGTGGCGAATTCACATGAATGAAAACGATAAAAACTGCAATTCTGTTTCACGAAAACTTGCGCCACGCCAATCGGAGTCGCATCGTCTCTAACAGAATTCGTTAGCCCGAACAATCATTTATCCGTAGCGACTTTTTGTCGCGCTTTTTCGCCGACTCGACCGAGGCAGCGAGCTCGCAAAAGGGCGCGCCTCGGCTTTATCGCGCATTCAAATTAATTGCGATCGGCTTGCGATCGTTGGGCGACGCGGCGAAACAGCGTCGCGCTCCTAAAAAGTTAATTTACGCCCGTCACGTGAGCGTCATTCGAAGGCGGTAAAGCGGAGCGGCCCGGCAGCCGTCATTATTCCTGCCGATAATCTCGCCGAGGTCTTTGTATTCATAGTCCGGCCGTGTATTCGAATCGGCGGTATCGCCCACGTATCTCGATCGTAAAACCGGCGACCTATCGGGCCGCGGGATTTCACTCGAAATCCCTTATCGTTGATAAATACGATTCCAGAGAGGACGAGACAGCTCTCGACGGCGCTTTAAGTGGAAATAAAAATAATCGTAAACTCGCAAAGAGCTGTCTCGGCGCGCATCCCCCCCCCTCCGCCATCGTCCGTAAAAATAAAAATCCTTTCCCGATCGACGTTATCTCAACGGCCGGGCACTGAAATCGGCGCCTCCGATGCCCGGACGACCCCCCTCCCCGATGCGACTAATTTGACACGATAACTCGTAATATTACACAGTGTCCTGTTTATTTTCGCGCCGCTAAATAGACGATTTACGGCGCTTTTCGGCGTTGAAAAAGCGGACCCGCGTCATTGGCTCATTAAATTTTACTACGCCGGTTTACTGCCTAATGTAACAAACCCTCTTATCAGCGATACGAAAACGAAAAACCGAGCCGGGTAACGGCAGTCCGGCTCGTCAATATCTATTTAATTTAAGGCTAACCAGGCGCGTAAATCATGCTGGCGATTCACGAGCGATAAAGCCGAATAATAAAACGGCGACGAGTGTAGATGGCGCGACGGCCGGAGAATATTCGACCGAGCGAAATTAACGAATTAAGCCGCGAGTCTCTCACTTCGAACGATTAACGGCGCCTCGTTTTTGCGCCGATGATTAGGCTCGGATGGAATTTCGCGGCGAAATCTCCTGGACAATCTTCCGGGAAAGAATGAGCGACGCCAACGCGTTTCTTTCCACGCTTTCCCCGGCAGCTTTTCCGCCTTTGCCTCGTTTTCGCTTGCCCGTCTTTCCCTGCCTGTTCAAACACTGCAGATTCACGGTATTAAACTCTCAAGGTAACCCCTCCCCCCGTTTCCCGGCACCCCACATTACTGGGATCCTCCTTTGCTCGGTTCCCCGTTCCTTTGCCTCCTTCGCCCTCCTTGTTTTCTTTCATTCGTATGCTTTGTTTTATTTCCCCCGAGGCTCGGAAGCACCCGCGGACGGAGACAGTTTTGCGCCAACGCAAGAATAGTGTCTGGCCGCAACGCAACGGGGGATTAAAAGCGCCGTATCATCCAGCTTTCTGCGTTCGTAATTATTTTCTTTCTTTTTTCATTCATTTTTTTTTGCTTATTTTGCAAAACGATTAATCCCCACGAAATTTCGGCACCCGCAGGCTTAGCTGGGCTGCTTTGAAACGTGTAACGTCTCGAGGACTAGAATCTGTCGCGGAGTAGAGTTAAAATGGTCCGTCTTGAAATGTCGCTGAGGAAACGTTTGACTGGAAACATCACTAACGGCTGAGTCTATTTCGTAATACTCTCGAAAAATCGTCGCTACTGGGTTTTGTCCAAGGAATGGATTTTAAGACAAAATCTTCTCTGATATTACTTTTAAGTTGAAAATTATTTTGAAATTATCATAACGTTATTATTATATTGTAATTGTAAATAGTTTATCAAGTATTAAGGGAGAAGTTATTAAAGTAGTAATTTGTAACACGATCCAGCACAGGTGACTTCTAACAACGAAGTTCTTTGTCATAAAATGCATTGATATTTAATTTTTCCTTTTTTTGTCTTTCCTTTTCCTCCGTTTCATCAACGTTTCCAGTCACGCTTACAATAATTCCGAGGGAATTTCACGTCGCCTGAGAGAACTTTTATGCAAAATACCAACATTGTAGAGACAAGGAAGTCGAGAATTACGTCAAATTATGAGCCGGCCGCTTTCTAATTGACGCGTGTCCCGAGGGGATATTGGTAAGAGGGAAAAAAAGCCCGCACATCCGAAATCGACTTTCCATGCAACGTCCGTTCAAGTAATACGTTTCGTTTTCATGCATGCTTTTCTGAGTTTTTCTCGCGCGAAGAAACACGATGAAATCTGCAGCAACACGCCACCGCGCGAGACACACAAAGCCCGAAGAACTGTCTCGCGAGCCTAATCGAACACGAGATGTTTTCTCAACCGGAGTTCGGATACATTTTTCGCCAAGTGCAATTCCTCACCGTAAAATGGACTACTATATCCATAAAACAACGAACGATTTTCATCGCGTTTGATACATGGTTCAACACTTTCGTGGTAAAAACTGTCGGAAAGATACAGAATATCTTTATGAATTCAACAGTGTGACCACAAAAGTGTTAAAACGACTTTTAATTTACAATTTCACCACAGATACACTAAGAAAAAGGTTTCGTTGACTAATTTAAAATACCGCAACGCGCCAAATTGTGTATAATATTGTGCACCAAAAAAATATCTATGACTTCCTTACATTAAGGACATTCTCAATTTCAAAGGACACCTCGAATTCAGTTGATTCAACCAACGATTTTTGTCAGTGTGATAATATATACATCGCTCGTTTTGCATTTCAGATAAATATTATTTATTCATATATAATCCGACCATTCGTCGGCGTATGATCGTTGTCAAAATGCATTGCTAGTCATTGCTAGTGGAATATTTGCTTGTGCAAATTTCTAAATAAATGTTCCGATGTTTCCAATCGACGCGAACAAATGTCCAGCTAGATGCTCAAAGCTGACTAAATAATTTTATGTAAAATTGTATCGAAGATCATGCACTGAGAAAACAAAATGGTAAATTGATATAGTTTTACTGTTTATGTGGTAAAGTTTACAATTTAAGTAGTAAATACCATTTTAATGGTAATCTTTACCATGTATGTGCTAAAATTGATAGATTTTATCATTTAAATGTTAACTTTTACCATGTAATTATGTCAGTGTCAATAATTCGAGTAAAAAGGGTCGAGCAGTGGCGTGCGCCAATAGTTGTCGGCAGATTAGGCAGCGCGGAAACAAAAGTGAATTTATCTCGACCGATTCACGAGCGTTAAATCGGCACAATTGGCCGCGGCGATAGGTTGACGGGCCGAAAGGAATTCGGCGGCGCGCGAGCTAATCGGCACATTAATTTCGTTTCTGCGTTATTTACGCTCTTTATCGGCCCGGGCCCCCATCTCCGGGCGCCACTTTCCGGCGCTGGCCGCCGTAGAAATTCATTTGCCGGCGATAAGAGTTTTTGCCGACCCGCAGACTCGCCGTGATTTACGGCGCCTGCGGCTTATCGCGCGCGCATCGATTAACGACACCGCCGCGGGAACAAATAATTAATTCGACCCGCCAGCGGGATCGGTAATACTCGGCGATCGCGCCGCCAGATAGCGCTTCGCAAAACGCCCGGGCCAACTTATTTTCGCCCGGCTAATTTTCCGCGACTTTCGTTAATCGTTGATCGCGTTATTTATAACTTTCTCAGCGAGAACAGCTAAATCACGGAGTCTCAAAGGCTGCCGGACGCGCGGGCCTGCGAAAGCGCGCGATTAATAACGCCATTTTACAACACGGCGTAAATCAAATCAATGTAAATATTTCAGGCTTTAGTACCTGGCCGAACCGTCCGGCGCGGTGTAATATATTCTAGATACAACTTCCTCCTCGAGTGTAAGACGCGCGTCAAGCGATGCGTTAATATCGACTTATGATTTATTAGACGCACGTGCGTCGGGTTAGACGCGAGTCGCTGCGAAAGGACTGTTATCGCGCGGGAGTTGGCTTTAATGCCCGGGATTAAACGACGCAAATCAAAGTTTACGTTGATACGATTCGGAGACGCTCGCGGAGTCACGGGTGGTTTCCAATCAAGGTGCCTTCACAACCGTTCGAGATCTTTATTTCATCGCGGTTTTTCAAATTGATGCGATATTTTTATTTTTACACATTCAACCTTTTGAAAGTAACTACTTCAACCACCAGAAGAACGAAAACAGTAGAGTTGCAATTACTTTGTTCTTTTTGTTTCTCGATGTTTGAAATGATATAGGCGATAAACAAAACAATATGAATGTACCTTAAATGTGAACGTTTTTTTGAAATGGGTTTCTATTTTACTTGAACGATTCGTTTGATCGTTTGAATTGAACTAAAAATTTGCTGAACGAGCAATCGTCGCGATTGACGGGCGAAAGTAATTTTTCGGGAAAAGCAGCCGCGGTGACGATTAATCAGCCGGTTTTTGCGGGCGGTGTGCCGCGTCCCGGCGAAGCTCGCGGTTGCAGTAAGCACAGGTGGGTTCGTCATATCTTGACTAATTAGAGCAGCATTGTCCGAGCGACCCCCGGGGGAGGCCGGGTCATGAATTAATCATCCCGTGACCGCCTTGCTCCCCCTCTCGCTCGGCCGAGCCAGCCACTCCGTCGCGCGAGAAAATACTGTAATTAAAGCGCGCGCATATGCATCACGCCTTTGCATAATTCGCAACGCGTCGCAGACGACGCGTCGCCCGCCCGAATTCAATTACCCTTGTCTTAGATTTTGCCTGTCGTTACCGCGTCGCGAAGCAAATGAGCTGCGAAATCTGTAGTTATTGTCGGCTGCGAAATTGCACGATCAAAGAGTGTTCCATCGGCGGTTCCGAGACACTCCTGTAATATTTTTATTATTATTTTTTTCATATTCGTAATTGTCGATTAACGCAATAGTCGTTAATTAAACCATTAAGAAATTAAGTACTAAAATGCATAATAAATGTAGTCAACGAAACTACGATCGTAATAAATTTTATTAATGAATTTTTACAGTATACTTTTTATAAGTATTATGAAAAAAGAAAACAAAAAGAAAGATTTCATTAACTATTTGCCGACGATTTTGACTAGCAGACCACACAGAACAAATTCAAGTCGAGAATTGACGGACATGGAAGACTTTGCGCTCGCATCGTCGTATCGCGATACTTTACGAACCGTTCGCAATCGGATGACAAACTCTTTGGAATTTCAAAAGACCTTTGGGTCCCTAAATATTTATAACCGGTGATAAAAAAATGCCTGGCCATCGCCGACTAAGTCCGTCTGCAATTTTTTTTCCAACATAAAGGCCGTACCGAGCAAAAAAAGTGAAATCGTTTCGACGCCGGAGCGATAAAGAAGACTAACGTTTGTTTTAGTGAAAGCGTTTCATGAAACATGTAAAAATTGTGTTTTCGATATGACGGAATGCCCGAGTATGGTAAGAAAAAAAGATTAAAGCCACGCACTGTAAAAGTCAAAATGTCGGATGGGAGGAGGAAAAGATCGTGCGTGTACGTACGCATAAATGTATGAATATACGCGTAAATAATTTTTCGTGTTCCAATTCGGAAAAAAAGAAAAAAAAAGCGAAGACAGCGGAGCGGAAACACAAGAAACCCGCCTCGAATTTTTCGCCAAGTCGGGGTTTGGCTTTTTACAATTCATGAACTGCTTTGTCGTCAAAAAGCCCGACTGGTTGGTTACCAGAAGCCGATACCTGAACAGACGACTGTGCTCACGTTTACGCAAACGAAACGGGCGAAAAAAGCGCGCGACCGGCTCGAGTTTAATGTCCTCATTAACTTTCGTCGTCGAAACTTTCCGACGATTATTTCCCCGTCGCTCGATAAATCAATGGCTTTTGATGGCGCGGCGCGAAAAATGAACATTATTTCACAAATTGGCGGTTAACGCGTCCCACGGGGCCAGATTTTAATCAATTATTTCGCATTAACAAACCGGAGCGCGAAATTTCACGAGCTATTTTGCCGGCGCTGAAATAAATGACTCATTAAATCACGGCTTTCGCTAAATTGGATTAATTCCGCGCGACGCTTTAAATTCAGCCGGCGGTGCCTTTTTCTTCGCTCCATTTTTGTTCCTTCGTCCTTCGCCGGCACCGAATTCCCGACGAAAACCTGGCCTTATTCGTCAAACCGCTCGATTCTTCGGACTAATAAGCATTCGGCAACTTTTTGTCGCTATGGTATCCGTTAAGCAGTAAAGACGAGTCATAATGTTGTGGGTCCTTTCGCTGCATAAACGTCTTGATGAAAAAAATAAAAAAATAAATAAAAAGGGGTATATAAAAACAAAAGGGAGAAACGTCAGTGTGGTATAGTACAGTCGACGTTGCGGTTAAATCTTTGTTGAGCGCAGTTGACGGGCTCGAAAGCATCGACGTCTCTCTTAGTCGAGATTTCGGAGTTTTGACTCGACGAGATTTTCGCTTGTCAATAATTTGATCGCGAAATCCGCGTCTAGACGATGCAAGTCCGGGCGGTATTATTGTGCTCTGATCGACGTGTTGCGCCGCATGTTTACATTATGGTAATTTTCGTCGGGAGTTTCGTCGAAAAGTCGCGTGCAATCGCATTTTACGGGGAAATCTAATTGTAAAGATCGGCAAAGTCGAGTTACAAAATAACAAACGCGTGGCGACGTTGCTACTAATAGTCGTAAAAAAACGGAAAACAAAAATTGATGAGAAAAGTAAAACAATTTATTTTTGCTAAAAATATTGGAAATAAATTGATATATAATTATCCTTCCGGCAAAACCAAAACAATTTTACAGCACAAACTCACAGACTTCTTGCTCGTTGAAAGTTTAAATCCGTTGCAAAGAAAAATGTATACATTACATTGAACAAGTTTAATGAAGAAATATCAAAAAATAATAATACGATGATTATGATGCTGAAAAAACGGTTAAAATAATCCAAAGAAAAATGATGCAGCAATTGTCAGGTTCTTGGTCGAGTGAATCGCGACGCTCTTGAAGTTGATGCAAGTGGTGCAACGATTCGCGGACAGACGTCGGTGTTAATTGGACAGAAAGGTTCGCGTTTAGTCGTGTAGGTAGCGTGGTTCTACACGACGCAAGTGGGATTCATGATCTGACCGCGAACGCTCATAATGTAAGTTAACGAGTTAGGACGCAGTAAACGCGGCGCGCCGAGCGGCCGCTACAACTACGAGACGCAATAATCACCAGGCCGGGAAATCAACTATCGAAACAGTCCGCGCCGACTCGATTTCCGTTCGATTCGCTCGCTCGGCGCCGAATGACCCTCGCTCATCGATTTATGCGGCCTTTTCCCTTCGCGATATACGCCGCTTGATTTATGCGGACCACCGATATTTTATAACATTTAAGCCGGATAATTTTCATTTACGAAAACCTCGCCGAGCCTCGAGACTTTTTTGCTCGTCCCACTCGGCAATATTTATGTCCACTAACGACCGGCGACCGAACAATTTATCGCCGTATAATGTGGCTAAACGATCGCGGCCGACGTCGAATGTGTCGGAATGAAAATTGCGAGCCCGGGGCGAGCGACCATGGTTTTCATGCTGGGGCGTTTAGGCAAATTTGCGGATCCCACCTCGGCCTGACGGGAGATCGTGGGACTTCAACGGACGCGACTTCGGCGATTCCGAAAAACGGGCTTTCGAGTCATCGATCAATTTCTCGAATATACTAATGTTATTTGTAAATGAATTTATTAATTTCTACTGTTATTGTTATTCCTATATTAACTTTTCGAATTAAATAGTTTTTCATCTTACTTCTATTTCTTGTTTCTAAACGTTATTAATGATTCGAATTTTTCAGATCTACACATATTGCAATACATTCAAACAGTACAATTTTTAATTACTTAAGTTACAATTTTCAGAGTAATCGTGAACTGAATAACAGAAGTAATGAAGTAAAAGAAAGTAAGAAGGAAACGATAAAAACGGTACACTGTTGAACAAAGTGTAAACTATTGGCACCTCGGTCTTAACACGTGTTAAGTCAAGATTGAGATATAATTGCGAAAGAAAAAGCGGCCCCGCTCTGCACGCATTTATCGCAAAAACCGATCCGCCGATTGGTACGGTTTTGTGAACTTATTTACTCCGGCGAAAGGCGATCGACCGATTACCCGGACTTTCGTAGGAAGGCGTTATCGCGATGCAACTGGGCGTCGCGTGTTGCGCACTGACAATCGTCACGAAAGGGATTTCTCTCAACGTGGCGCCGCACCAGTCGAATAATTTTAGATAGAACAAGCTCACCTCCGTCAAAACGTTACCGGTGTTAACTGGCTTGATTTGAATCCAACCAATGCATACACAAGAATTTTATTAACTATACATCAAAAAGAAATTCATTTTCGAACAATCAACCGTGAATCAACAATGAACATACAATTCAAACTTGAAAAAAAAAACTTGAAAAAACAGCTGTAATACAAGAAATATGGACTTTGATAGCGTGGACCAGCATCGTTTGTTTCAAAATAATTATCGTCTTGATCGAATGACTTTTTACGTTCGATTACAGTTTAAGACTAATTTCCGATTATAAAACATAATTCTGAATTTGCTGCAAAATATTAATAACGATGTCCCACCTATAAAAGTTAAAAGTGGTTGAGCAAATTGATTAGCACCAGATAAAATTCAGCTCGAGAAAAATGACTTGCAACTGTATTATCCCGACCAACGCGCGAATTGAACAGATGAAATCGAAGTAGCTACCGGTGTTTGGGTTGGGGACCTTTCCAAGTCGTTTCGGAGGCGCGCCTTCTCGTGTCCGTTGCAACTGGCGCGCTCTGTTTAGATAACTGAATTACGAATGAATTATTGGTCGGCGATGTGTACGCGGCTACATAACTCGATAACATCGGCGCCGCGAGCGCCAGCCGGGGCAAACGCTGTTACCTGGATGGTTTGTGCGTTTACGGAAGCGCCACCGGGTTGGCTATATAACGTCACCAAGCGCGACAGTCGACGGCTCGTATTACGTGTGGTTACGCGTGTCATTAAGCACACTCCCGCGCGCATGATAATTCGATCAAAGGAAATTGATACGACCTGCTTAGTCTGAGTGCATCGTCGGGCTCGCGACGCGCTGGCTGATTTCGTGAACATCGCGCTGAGAAAAAAGTCGAGGGTATTTTGTAACCTTGAGTGATGTTACAGTCAATTAAAATATAGATTACAATTTTAAATTGAAACAACTATATGATTGGTTGATTTTAAGTATATTAAGAAAAGGTTATATTGAATGAAATAATGTTTTCATAAAAATGCAACTATAATTGTATGCATTTCTTTTTTTTTCAAGTGAAATCAATAAAGTATATGAAATTAATAATTATTTTAAATAAAAATTTGCAACGAATTTTGTTTCAAGTAAATTGGCATTATAAAAATTGCTTCGTTGGTCTACCTCGGTTCCGACGTCTATTCACCCATTTGTAAAGTGAATCATAAAAATGAATCATCAATAAATCGAAAACATAAATATTAACAATGTGTCCAAATATTGTGTGAAAAACAAAAGAAATAGAAAGCGGATCCGTAGAAACGTCAAACAAGAAATCATCCACTCTTTAATCCCCGCTTAACGTTTCTATCAAGCTCCTCTACATGACAAATGAAACAAAACTGACACCGTTTTAATACGTTCGCATTAAAATGCAAATTTCAAATCGACGTCTGCGAATCCAAATTAACGACGGCAATTTTCTACCAGCATTTATTTCCCTTCTACACGATGAACCGCCGATCCGAAAGCATGATTATTAAATTTAATAAGATCGCAACGAAGTAAGCAAAAAGAGCACCTTTCCGGAAAAAAAATTCAATCAGCGCGAATAGTTGAATATTTGCGGAATTGCAGCGAGCGACGTCGCAAAAGGCCGAGAAACATGACGTGATCTTATTAATTAGCATCAATGCTAAATTAGCGGCAAGGGCTTCGGCGAATCCGCAATCTCGAGCGACTTTATCGAGTCCGTTTTAGTTCGCGGGAGCCACGCAAAGGCGACCGTGTGTGCGTAGCCGCGCGGACGCGTTCAAAGTGCTCACGGGAGTACGTTCCGCGAGATCCGAGAGCCCGGTCGCTCGCGTATAAATCTTATACCCGCTCCGCTACGTATTCCTCGAGGAGCATTAATAAACAAGCTGCTCGCATAAGCTTTGCATCTGATTCGATTAAGAAAGTCACGATCCACTCGTAATACGTTTCGCCCCCCTTTTAATCCACGTTATAGGATCTTTAATGTCTTTCAAATTTCAATTTATTCAAATAAACGCTCGGACCGCGCGCCTCAAGGAACTTTATGAACATTTTAATATTATCGCTCGCAAAAGCCAAGTTGCCGTGCGGACGCGCCAGTATGTTTGTTTAGTTTCGACTTCATGAAAAACTCGGTCCACATTTGCATTGCTTTAATTATCATTTCTGAATGGAACATTTAAATTACATTCCGATTCAGTGTTTTTTCCCCGCGGAAACTTTTCTTTCCGCGTTCGGGGAAAGTTAATTTTTCACACGTTTGCACTCGAGCTTTTTATTCCCTCGCGATGAAAGGTACATTTGTCAAATGAACTTGAATATTATTACGTCTTTTGTTTTTAGAGATACCGGGAAAATCGTTTTCATTTTAAAAACCGATTGTTAAATTACGTATTTTCATTTTTACAACTAAAGTCTTGTCTTTTCTTTCTTTTTACTGATATTGGAAATAATTGTACCGAGTGAAATTGTACCTTCCACTTTGTTACACGGTTTTTACACAAAAACGAAAGAAAAGTGCTGAATAAAATGAAATATAGTTGAAAAAAAAAACTTCGTTTCATGATTCGCAATTTTTCGCAAGTAATGAAACAAGCGACAACAAATTTTAATCAAAAGTTTTCCCAACTTCGCATTCGTTGATAAGAAATCGTCGTAAACTTGCCGCACGTGAAATTATTATCCAACGTACCGAAGCTTGAAGAAATAATCCGAACAGAAATGTCATTTACTCGTTAAACCAGCTACGACCCAACACTCGAATCACCCAATAAAGCAATTAAATCGCTGTTTATCTTGCTCGAATTATAATTATAATTCCACGAGTTCGTACGAAAACGAGCGTCACTAAGGCGAAGACGAAGGACGGCTGTTACACTTGTCGCGAAATAAAGCGTGGATGTTGACATTGTGTTTTATTTAGCGCAACAAATTGCCGGGTATGAATGAGCTTGCAGGAAGTCGGGCTGAGTGCGTTTTACGGCTACGGCATCAAGACATCATACGGGGCTGCTCGAATTCCAAGATTTATACGGCGCGATGAAGAGCTCGGGGATGAGCGGTGAAGGCGCGTGGGCGGTGTTTACGAGGTAGGCCCGTCGTCCCGTGGGAGTGCGCGCTTCCTCTGCCGAGGAAAAAGCTCCGGCTCGTATCTGCGCCGACACTTTTATTTTTCATTTTTTCAACTTCGTCTTTTTTGTTGCTTCTTTTCGTTGCTTCTCGCCCGCGACACGGCTCTGCCCTCGTCGGGAATATTTTGCGCTCGGAGGTCACGGCTCGAAAGTAAAACAAAAAAGTTGCTGATTGTCTTGGGGTTTGAAAAGTTCGAGTTGGCAATTAAGTTGGCGCCCGATGGCCCGTGGCTATCGCCCGAGCCGAGATTTGAAGATTGCGGGCGCAAGGGGAAAGTTTCCTCGGGATATCGCAAACAGCCGTGTCCGCTTGAAACACAAATACTCGAAATTAATGGCCGGCGATAACGATTTGCGTTAAATGATAACCTGCTTGCGGAGTGGAAGTCCGCTTAATTTCGCGGAATCAAGCAGCGGGATAAAAAGCTTGGACGACGTTAAAAAGTTGACGGTAAATGAGTTGGCACGTGAGAAGTCGCGACAATTTATTCGACGGAAAATTGGTAAGGAAACGAGGTCGCCGCGCTAGCAACTTTACGGTCGTCTTTGTTTGGCAAACTGCATCCGATCGAGTCATTTTTGCAAGACGTTTGGACGGATTTGATCATTCGTTGAGAAATTCGTGAGATTGTGGAAAGAACAAGGAGGACGAGAAATCAAAAGTGTCATTACAAAGTTTGTTGGAATGTCGGTGATGGATGACGAATTAGCGAGTGAAATAAAACGAGGATTCAAAGTTCTTTTATTCGAGTTCAAAATGACAAAGGAGAATTTGAAATCCCGACAAATTAGGATTTGAGATCGTTCAAATTTCGATTACGCGTGTTACATGACTGGACTTTTGGGTGGTATTAATCAATTTTCAATTAAATTAGTTGAAATGTTATTCGGCCGTCTGTTTGATCACAATAACCGAAATTCTGTTTGAATTGTTCAGTGCGATCATTGCAAAGATAATTACAATGTAAATTACTCATTAAACAAAGTATCTTCAATCAACAAATGCATTAATTTTGATGTAATTTCTCAAAATCAACGCATCTTCGTGAAAATACATAATGGCGTATTTAACATCTGAAATATTATTTCTTGAGTAGGTACAAGTTCATTCACACGATTCTAACAAAGGTTATAGCCGTCCTTTTCTTCGCCCTAATCTTTATGTATCGACTTGTCTTCGAACAAAAATTAACAATTTGTCATTTGTCATTCCAACGGAACAATAGATTGACGTTCGATTTCCGGAAATTTCCTTGCGAAACGTCGTCGCCGGATGAGTTGGCAAAAAGCGACTTTCGACGGGCTACATCGCTCATTCTTCGACCGGCCTACCACATGTACAAATTTAAATTCAAATGAACGACAACATCGAGTTTGTTTTGCGCGCCACCACGCCTCGGAATCTAAGAACAAGGGACCCCCCCCTTCTTTCTAAGTTTCGACGCTAATATTGTAAAATACTAATGTTTGCTTGGAGCTGATTACGAGAGAACAGTGGGTCAAAAACAAATAACACTCTCGGTAATTAAAACGCAATGAACGTCGGTAAAGTAGGAACTAATAACCAACATTTGCGAACGACCCTTAACACTTGTTTCTCATTATCGGAACTTTTCACCTCCTCATTATTATGTCTTCATCTTCGCCACTTTGTTGCGTTCTTTTTATGCGGTAATCAACAATTTCTGTAGTTCTCAGTACAGCCCGGTTTTCTCTCATTAATTTCAGCGCGTGCGCGCCTGCGAAGACGTCCTTAATGTGCGCCTATTATTACTCAGTTCGTATCTTTCGGAACGCCGCGTTTTCGCACTCTTCGCTCTCCCACGTTCGTTGCCACTTATGTTGTTAGACTTGTCAATTAATTGACGAATATAATAATTTAATATTGCAAGATCGCCGGTTGAGTGTGCAAGTAATAATGTTATAGAATTGTAAAATAAAAGATGTTTATACGAAAAGAGCTACATTATTATATATGTCAATATTCTAAATTATCTATCCAATATTTTTAAAAACTTATCCATTTTTAATTGGATGTATCAAACACTATTTAAAATTTTTCCTTTTATTCAAACATACATTTTTTAACTAAGAACAAGTTTGGAAAAAAAAGAGAAAACATGTCCAAGGCATAAATGTCGACACCGATCGGAGATAAATATCCGTGCAAATAACGCCGAGTCGTGTAATTTGTTGTTGATTTGACGTTTCCTCGTTTTTTTCCTGCCTCTTAATGCCGCATCAGACGAATCGAATCGACGTCAAATTGTTGAACAACATCCGACTAAGACTATTAATAACGTTCGTCAACAGTATTTGTCATTGTCGAAGCCAAACGCGAAGTTTGCGAGAAGGCATCGACTTGGAGCGCGCGCGGCCGCAAAAGACGCATCTGCGTTTGATGCTCGCTTTGATTTATTCGACGAGAATAACAAGTTCAATTATTCCCGACGACCGCGCGACACCAAACACGACATCTCAAAGTCGATATCAGTTGTACGGAGTTTAATAATTTAAGAGTTTTAAATATTTAAGAGCCAGCGTCTTTAAATCGCATTAAAGTCATAAAAACGCCGGGGCTTTTCATTTAAATACAAGTCGGAATTGCTGAGCGACTTTCTACGAGCGAAAACGTACGCGGCCGGCTCACTGGCTATATCCTTCTTGCAATAACAATCGCGGCCACGGCGCCGCGGCAAATACGATAATCAATAGCCAATAATGGCATCGCGCTCGAAATTAAACTTTGGATTAAAAATATCAAATATTTCTTATGGCCAGCCGTTATTGTCACGGCCTATTTTTGTCGTGATTCGGTTAAGAAAATAAATCAGCGGTAACGATAATTGGCCGGCGCAGGCACGATCCACGAAATCGAAAATGTGAGCCAACTCGCGGAGATAAATGCGCCGTGATTTACAAGACGGCGGCCGAGTTGACAGATTTTAACTTGAATCGTGCGTTACGTATTTCCATGATTAGATCTGGCGCCTCGCGTCTGCGTATGGTAATAAGTCATATCAATGACGGAAACCACTTAGCCGTTAAACGAACGTGTAATATGAGAATTTCATTTCTGTCGCGAAACGATCGAGAAATCGATGCAAGTGGTCTGAGAGTGTGTTCGTTACGAAAAAGTCAACGATCTAATGAATCTTATTAAGATTGCATCGAATTACCATTCAAGCGTCAATTTGCTGGCGCCGTTTTCCGATACAAATTGTGACGCGTTATTCGACGCGAAATATTCAAACGAATAATTGTTCGCGCGCTTTTTTAAAAGATCCATAAGTTAGAAAATATTACTAATTACGAAATAGTAAATAATCACTAGTCAAATTGTAAAATTTCACTCGTTTTGTCATTTAAATATCTTACTTTACCATTTAGAAGGTAATTTTTTTCATTAAGTAGTTACTGTTTGGTTGTCTCAATGTGATAATACGCGCAAATTAAAGTGATCGGTTGAAGATGCCGGGTTGAACGGGACCAAAGTGGAATTTGATGAAGCGGGTTAATGACGGCGCGGAAAAAGTGCCGAGTTATTAAGCGGCCGCTCGTAACAAACGTAAATTTATTCCCCGCCATTAAAGAGTAATGGCGGTCGGACAAATGCACGGGCATTTCGCTTTGTGCTTTGTTCCTTGTTCTTGACCGTTCATTCCTATTGCGCGACCGCCATAATAGTCAGCCGATGAATAGTGACATCTTCTCAACCGGAAATATAAAATGTGACGTGCGATGAAGCCGGGATGCGTATAAAACCGTTATTCCGCGACTTGACCGTCACTCTTTGAGCCTCCATCTTGGATGGTCGTAACCTCCGCAAATCCTAGGTTACGATATATCGCATTCGTCAAGTGACACGAAACTTTCATCACAACGTACACGAAACTTGGTTTTGCGAGAGAGAAAGAAGAAAAATAAACGTTGTTTGCAACCTTTAAGAAAGTTGACGACGAATTGTAAACAAAAATATTCAGCTGGAGTTATTATAGATGGCGCGATTGTTAGCGGAAAGGGACTTAAGATTTTAAAAAACATCAGCCCTTTACGATGTGCAAATTTAACATTGCATTCAATTTATGATACTGTTAATAGACCTCTATTAATTTTTATCATTTTTATTACATCTTTCTGATCGTCAATTTAATAAGTATGAAGTTCTATCTACGACAGAATCTTCAATTTATAGACTTATATTTTATCTTCGATATTTGATGGTGTGTACAATTAAGAATTTAATTGCGGAAATAAATTGAAGAATGAAAATAAAAGATAAATAAACTTAAAGAAATGTTAACAATGTTTCGGAAAATGAGTAATTATAACATTTTACTATTATACTGTATAATCCTGAACACAAAATAAGGATACAATTTTTCTCTCGACTAAATTATTACGCGGGCTTTTTTCATTAAAATCTGTTTACAATATTTTTTGGTGAAATTAAAAATAATAAATTTAGAATTTTTTATTTTTTGTTCATACTTTTACGCATTATCCAAAATTAACAATTTAAAAATGACAAATTTCGCGCCTTTTTCAAAGACCAAGCTCCACGGAGCAATCTCATTGGATAATAAAAGCGTTACTCTCAACTCACTTCAGAGTTTCATCAACTTTATTAAGAGGGAATTGCTTCCAACCTTTTGCTACGAAATTGTCCCAGAGTTCGGCGAAAAGGGAAATCGGTCACAGGTCGAGCTTTATCGAACGACTACATGCGCCGCTACGTTTCCGCAAATATTTCAATAAACCAACAACGACGGCAAAATAGTTGGCATAACATCCTTCGGCTGCGTTAACCAGAGTAACTGAAACTGGTTGCGGCGAGCTGATACTGATACCCGAAGCGTAATCAGTTTCACAGAATATCACAAAACCCGAACTTTCCCAACTAATTTGCGTAGAAATTATGCATTTTTCACGCGTGCCGCTAATTAATTCGCGGGTCGTTAAACATGAAAGCGCGTTCTCGATTGGCGAAGAGAATCCGGAACGGCCGATAAATTCGAAAAGCGCGCGTGCAAATTCGACGTTACATGGCGCGAAATTCGAAATATAAATAAATGACGTTAGAAATAAAGTTACCGATTTAAAGAATTCCAAAGTAAAAGGTGACGGTAGGAATATAAATGATTCAGCCGGCAGTGATAAACTTTGATTCGAACGACTTTTATTGGGATGTGCCAAAAATAACCGAATTGGAATTGAATTTTTTAAACGAAACGTCGATTTTATATTGAGGTTCGTTATCTTGAAATTCAACAAGCTGCACGCTTTAAGCAAAAATACAATTTGACCAAAGTTGGAAAATAAACGCGGTCGATGTGGAACGCGAAAGCAATCGTTACATGCTGTATAAATAAACGTCGCACGGCTATAGTTTTAGCGCGCTATAACATCGAGCAGCTTAAAAATAACGTGAATCTATGTTTCGAGAATATGTCATAGTTACGATTCATTATTCACGAGTTGCTTTTCCGATTCTAAAAAAGCGAGCGAAATTCTATTTATATTGTTAACTCACGGGCAAGTTTGTAACCCAGACAGGTACAGCTTGATCGGTTACAAGTTTTATGTACTACAGTTTCGATGTGTGTAAATTAATATTGGATTTATTTTAATCTTTGTTAAAACAATATGTAAAGCTCACACTTAAAGAAACTAATATTTTTTATCGGCGAATTCGCACTTGGAAAATGTATTATTTTTCAATTTGCGAAACATTGCACTAAAAAATCTTTTCAACTTTGTGTCTTTGTTATTTTCTTTTATTCATTTCCTTATAATCTTAACAAAAAAAAAAAAAAAAAATTAGAATTATTAAAGATTCGTTTGGAAACATTGTTCACAAAAAAAATTTATATTTGGTTTCTACTAGAGTTGACCATCCAAAAGAAGTACAATTTTACTATTTAAATACTGTACCTCTTTAATAGTAATTTCTACTCTTCTGTATTTTCCAATGATGTATCATCAATACATATTTTGTTTTACTGAAATTATAATTGAACGCAGAATTTCCCTTCTTTGCCCAAGCAAGATCCATTTTCTTGGAAAAACAAAAAAATCATAAAAGCCACGTCACAGCGACTCCAGATACGTCGTCGAAAACGACGCGATCTGATTGCGACGTCGCTTGGCAGTTTAGCAGACAAGCGTTTCCCGCGGCTTCCCGTCTGCCTCGCCGCGGTATCGAATTCCTCAAATTTATTCACGACTTTGTCTCGCCGCCCCAAGAGACAAGATACGGACTCGAAGCGTTATTAATAACAACGCGGAGCAGCGCTTCTTAGATAACGTTTTGATTCGATAAAGCAAAAGTTTCGCGCCGCGAGTGTCGCCGTACAGAACGGACAGGGCAAAAGGAAGAGGCGCGCAATTTATTCCGCGGCCCTAATTTTCTGATAAGCGGAGCAAAAAGGCCGTCGTTCGGTGCGTAGACGCTGGCGCTTTTAACGAGGCCTCGAAGTTTACGAGCCGAAAGCCTCTCTTATTCACGGCGACTCGCGAGCCGGAGGCCCGGCAAAAAGCAGCCTACTTCATTACGGCCGAGATAGCAATTTGCATTCGTCGTAATTGTCAACTACCGACGGCGACCTTGGCGCAATCGCCGGGGCCCGGATGATGCCTGCCCGTACGCGTACACTCAGTTCCGACATTAAACAAACGATTATCGGGGCTGCTTTTTGTTCGACTTGCAAACGAGCAGGTTTGTTTTCTCGCCGCGAAAGGACGGAGGGGAAAAAACGACGGCGGACCTCACGTCGAGAAACGGCTGAGTGAGTCGCGTTTTGCTACCAGCTGCGCGTACAAATAAGGTCATCCGTTTTGATAGACACGCAACGAGTGGTCGGTACGGAACGTCTTTCGAAGGCACCCCCGGCACCGGCTAATCTATTTCTCATAGACACCCCAGCCGATCACGTTGCGTTTCTCACGCACGCGGTCTCCTTTGTCGGAGCCACCGCCGCAGAGTCTTAATGTCTTTATCGAGGGTACCATGAGAACCGACTGGGACTGCCATTAACGCCGTCGATTCCCGCGCGCCGCTGCTCATTGAATCGTGACTAAAGGAAACGTTATTAATTAGCCAATTCTTCTTTTCTTTTTGCCCTCTTCTTTTTTTCGAGCCGCCGCGCATTAAGACGCGTATCGCCCGGTAAAAAGTCCCGGTCCCGGCTAATTGCGTGGGTTACGAATATTGAACCGTCGAGTGGGGGGCGGGAATGACGCGAATCGCTTGAATTCCGGACGGGTATTCGATTCGGACGGTCGGTCCAAGAAATCGATTACCGATCGGGCTTACAAACGTGACTAAGGTTTTTTTTCTTTTTGATTCGATGTTTGGCTGGTGTTACAGTTAAGAGGGTTCGGATGATAAAGTTCTTGCGTTCTTTGACTTATGTAAAACTACTTGTACAGCATGTCTTGTTTACATGTAAATGTAGAGAGATATTTAAATTGTGTTTACAATCTTATACTGAATTTAAGTTGAATTATTTATAATCGTAACGAAAACCATTCATAAATACTATAAATATTCTACGCGATATATATCTTTGCATTTTTAACTCCATAGAAAAACTTGTTTCAATTTAGGAAAACACTTTTAGTTTGACTAACAGTATTCACCCGAGTGATTGCGTAGAAAAAACGACAAATAAAGAAAATGAAGGGAAAAAAGAACAGAGGGTAAGAAATGAAGGCTGGCAATTTAAAAACTGCGTCGAATGAAATGCAAAAGCGAGGCCGGATGTCGCGGGGCGGCCGAGTTAAACGATTGCCGCAAGATGCGCGCGGATGCACCGGCCGCGGGAATGCATTTTTCATGCGTTGCTCCGCACGGCGATTTGCATACGCGCGAGACTTGCAAAACCAGGAAGGAGGGCGAAAAAAGGAATGGAACATGGCGCGCAGTCTGCGGAAGGAAAACCAACGAAGCGCACGGTTAGAGTGATACGTCCAGACGAAACGAATTGTACTACAGCCAAATGAATTTGCATTGAGTTAAATTTCAAGTGCATTAATATAAGAATTACTTTACTTTTTTCCTGACGCATTGTTTTGAAAACCAATTCCATTTATTTCTATTATTTCAAGACTTTTTTTTAGTAACATATCAATTTAAAATAAACGGCCCAGTTTTACTTATCGAATGAGAAGAATTAAATTTCAATCCAGCACTTTCAAAAATTGAAGCTTTACTGAATTGCTCGTTTACGATCGAATATTTTTAGAACCAAAGTTTGCATTGAAGAATTTCAATGGTGATTAATAGAATAAAACATGAACAAAGCATTTCACATGAAATCCCGTACAATTCTTAATATTCCTTGATTCCTAAGTTTGATTTTACTTCTTTTTACTTCAACAAGTAAGAGGAGTAATCGTTACTTTAAAAATAATTGTACAAGTAGAACAAAGACGTTAAGAAACATTTTTTATTTCGTTGTATTATTTGGAGATGATGAGTACGTACGAGATTTCAAAATTGAAATGCAGAATCTGCTGAAGGCAGCTCAAAAGCAGACAAGCGTTAGAAAAACGTGGCAAGATGAACGCAAAGACAGCTCCGCGTCGGATGTTGAAGCTCGCGAAGTTCTTTTGATTCGCCTGTTTGTCTGCGCGCGATTTATCCGTGTATCGCTTTTAACGCCGGCTCGAAAACCACGCTCCGCTGCCAATTATTGCAAGAGAGGGTCGCAATGAATGAAGCCCGTCGCGTTTTTCCCGCCACCCAGCCCCACTCCGCCTCCTCCGTTTGCCGTCCTTTTAAATTCTCCACGCTCTTTATCTCGTTTTATTTTCCTATCTGCGAATTTTATTTCTCGCTGCCGGGGACGACGCGTGTCGCGGAATGTAATTATTGTCTAGAAACAGAAGACGCGTTTTATTTAACTTTTCTTTATCGCGAATCCGTTCAACGCGATTCCACTTTGCCTCGTAATTCGAATCTTTGACATTCTTCGACGTGAGATTGCGTTAAAATGTGCCAAGTTTTTCAGCAAGTAACCGCCCCTCTTCCTCTCCTTTTCATTCCCTTTTTCAACTATTTATTAATTACAAAAAAAAAACTGCTCTGCATTTTTCGGGGATGGAATTTTTAATACCACAGATGAAGAGTTTTTCATAAAATAATAATTGAAGCCAATAATGAAATCGAATCGTTAATTCAACTATCGACCGTTCAAATTTTAAAACCAAGTGTATTCTTGTTCCTGCGCCTAGAAATCTTGCATGTATCTAATCTGCAATCGGCTTGCCGACTGATTCACTTGGTTTTCGAAACAACGCAACTCGAAACTCGGTACTTGTTGAACATAACGCTGCCAAGATTGGAATTAAGCGTAAAGTTATATAAATTACATAACCAATAACGAAATTTTATACGAAAATCAATTATAGTTTGGGATTATCTGTATTCAATGCGGCCAACTACTTGAAACATCAAATTGAATCGACTGGTGAAATTCGGGCTGGCGCGCAGTTGCAGTCTGCGAAAATTTGCTTGCGACTTGCGTCGGTACGGTTGCGCGTGCGATTCGATGCTTTTAACGAATCTTATTACAGGACTTCGGTCGGAGAACCGAATCATCATGCCTTGTGGCTATTCTGAGCGCAACCCGAGAAACACGAGTTCCCAATCGCCTTCGTCCCCTCCTACCCCGCGGATACGAAATTGCCAAGCTCCTGACGTGCGCACGAGTCGTACACTTCCGGGCCCAATAAATGTTTCATAATTGGCGCGCGATTCCGTCCCCTGCCATCGCGTCGCCTCGAAATGAATGTTTCATTTCGCGTCGACCAAGTTTTGATTGCCTCAGACAGGCGCCGCGTCTGAAAAGGGACGTAACACATATCGCTCGCGCGGCGCGCAATCAATCACAGGCAATTCCGATGGAGTCGCGGTTTATTATTTATTCGACGGTCTGTTTGTTCGTAACTTTTGCCAATGAAAAAGCGAACAGTTCCACGTGTCGAGAGAGTTGCTGTTCAACTATTCAACAAATCCTAGCGATGCAAAATATCACGAGCGTTGTGCCTTTGTCGCGAGGAAATTTCTAAGTGACGTTTTGAAGGTGTAGCTTACGCTTAAAAATATAGTTACGCAAAGTTGGATTTAACTTTGTGTATTAAGATGTATGGAATGTTCCTCGGAGCTCGGCAAGCTTCGAAAAATTCATTCGTTTTAGTTGCTCGGAATTAATTCTTTATTATATATTTTTTTTGCAAACAAATAAATATATTGAAGATGTTAGATTTACTAAATATTAGTTTGACTTTTAATTAATTTATAATACTCCTTTAAACATTAAATTTCGATATTATATTTCTTGAATGTACGTGATGTAATAAATGTTGCAGGTATAATATAATTCTTCAATATTTTATCTCTCTATAATTCCTGCAACGTCTACTACCCGCAGATGTCCAAACGTCATTTTGAATCAATAAATCTTATCACTTAGCTGAGATAAAGACAAAAGAAAGTTGTAGTAAAATGTAAAATGAACTGTTTCAGGTCAAATCCGATCGCCACGGATAACGGAGCACCCGTCGGATATAATTGTGATAAAAAATGAGCCGGTGACGTTGAACTGCAAAGCGGAGGGCAAGCCCGATCCGGTAATAGAGTGGTACAAGGACGGCGAACTTGTGTCAACGTCACCGGCCGACCCCAAGTCTCAGAGGGTCCTTCTGCCGACGGGCTCTTTATTCTTTCTGCGGGTGATGCACGGCAAAAAGGAGCAGGACAGCGGGGTCTACTGGTGCGTCGCGACCAACCCGGGCGGCAGCGTCTCCAGCAGAAACGCCACTCTCACCGTAGCAGGTGAGTCCTGAAAATTGCACAAGTCCCGGCCCACTTTCTCGCAAATCGATTCGCCGACATTTATACCGGCTTTCAATTCCACGCGCACCGACGTCTAATGGAATGCCCGATTAGATCACGCAATTTCATATAATTTCTTACAAAGTTACGCCATTCGAGCAACAGATCGTGCCAACTTTAAATAGAGAAATGTTTGTCGAAAAACTTTTGCATTTTCGCCAGTCGGACGAAAAGGCGCCTTCGTTATTCCGCGAGCCAACTTTCCCTTGCCTAATAAATACGCATTATTTTTTTCCTCCTACGCTTCTTTCTCCGAGACACGTGGGTCGGAGCGTTGCGACAAAGGTTACTGTAGTTTTGGTAATCAACAAATATCTTAGCTTAATAGTCGCAATTGCGATTAAAAACTGTTTATTTGTTTTCCATTCCATCAACTGTTTTTATATTTAAATAAATTCATTGGAACGTAATGTATAAAAAATCTGAATATTATAACAATCATCGCATAATACTTTACCAAGAAATTGTACTGGAAAATGATAAAGAAGTCTGCGATTCTTCTACACCTTTTCAATACTGCAAATACAATGGTATAACACCGTACAAGCGTATTCGGCGTGAATTTTTCGACAAATTCCACGACAAGTGCCGAATTCTCGCGTAAATTGAATTCAATTTAACGCAATGCCCCGTGAATTGACCTGAGATACGCCAGCTACGAAAAAGTCTACGTTAGGCGCGTTCGCATGGGGCAAGGGACAGTGACGTGATTACGATTGGCGCGTTGATAACGGGGTCGTTGAAAAGGGTGCGCGTCAGATATTGAAGCCAAAGCACGACAATTGAC
This sequence comes from Aradophagus sp. ZL-2020, assembly GCA_022817685.1. Classification (NCBI taxonomy): domain Eukaryota; kingdom Metazoa; phylum Arthropoda; class Insecta; order Hymenoptera; family Scelionidae; genus Aradophagus; species Aradophagus sp. ZL-2020. The sequence continues at coordinate 30,230 of JABFOV010000762.1, forward strand.
CGACGCTATTATTTCAGGCGCTTCTGCCGTCTCATTGACGATTAAGAGCTCTCTCGTTCCCCGCGGATCCTTCGCCAACGAAAGAAAGAGATACGGTCACAGGGTCGCTCGGTTAACGACTCGGCGCCTAATTAAATGTTATTTCTTTCGTGATAGATCGATCATTGTTTTGACCTTTGGAGAATATCACATGACTAAGAATCGTGACACGACGATTCATCATTACTGTCGTGAAACTTCAGCGCTGTTATTCTAACTCAACTTCGAAAACTTACATGCTGCGAGTAAAGTATATTTTATGATTCGAAAAGCCTTTACAATTGACCTCTCTCATAATGTTTCGCGTAACCATCACTTTTTCAATTAATCGCGTAGACTTTGTAATTTGGTCAAAAGAATTCAGTAAAGTATTGCAAATTTAACGACTATTTAGATCATTTTTCCAAAGATTTTATACAACATAACTATATTTGGATCAAGTCACTTTATTTTAAATGAATTAAAATTCGTGAAAGTTTTAGAAAGTTTGTGAAAATTTGGAAAATGTCATGAAAATCTTTGAAATTTATAAATATATATTAATTAATGTACATTTATGAAAACCATTCAATAATGACTCGTATTTCCATGTCTTAAAGTCTTGTACGATTTCGCAAAAACACAACTCTGTAATGTTTTTCGCGCAATTTCTTTGTGATTCATCAGATCACGAGCTGAGCTTTTAAAACTCGCAGTTCGAAGACATTCGAATCATAATTGCATCAAAGCGAAGCAGCGGGAAGCGGGTAAATATTTTTCTTCCCTGACAGTCAGTTCGTTTGCGTCCTTACACCGGAACTGCGCAAAACGCGAGCGTTATTTGTTCACTTTTTACCTCTCCCCCCCTCTACCGGTCCCGCTTGGCAGACAATCTTTATTGCATTACGAAACAATTTGTTTTAAATTCAATGTTGACATTCGCGTAGTAATTACGCGGCTTCAAAAGCAGCGTCAAATTTCAAAACGAGTCCGTTGAAATTGTTACGAAAAATGACGAGACGGCTAATACAGTTCTCTGAACTCGTCTTTTCGTTGCCTGCGCAGAAATGAATTTATGATTCAATGAACGAGACCAAATGTGAATTCTGAGTGAGCGACACAAAGAATGAAATTTAATCCCGTAAACGACGATTGTTTTACGTTGCCGCTCATTTGATTAACCGGCGAAATTGCGGGCATGTTATTCGTTCGGCTGCAGCGGACAAAAGATTGGATAGATAGACCGTCTGTCTCAGGACGCTTGGTAAATATAAAACTGACGTTTTTGCAAAGCAGCCGGAGCACGATGAAATTCGTTAGCCGACAAACCATTTCTCAAGTCCCGGTCGAACAAACGCCGCGCGCAATCCCCGAAATGTCCGATCCGGCAATTTCCGCGACGGTTTTTCATTTCACTTATAAAATCGCCGGGGATGTATTGAAATTAGTTTACTCGGTTCAGTCGCTGCGAACGCCCGTAACGCGTATTAATATAATTCTCATTTTGATCGCTGTTCCACCACGCCGGTAACGGCCGATTTTCTGATAATGCGTTTAAACGCACTGGGATTTCCAAAAATTACGCTTCGTTTATCTCCCACGTTTGTTAATTAATTTATCAACGGTAAAACTCGGGCAAAATGAAAATCTAAATAACGTTTTAATAAATCAACAGTGAAATATTTATGGACCTTTATAACGTCATAATACCTTTCTCGTATTTCGCACGTCATTGCGTTCGCAATTCTTTAAACATCGACCGGCCGGGTAGAATATTGTATTTTTATTATTTAACGAAATCGCCATAAAGTGAAATATTGCGTGTTCATTTATTCGACTATTTGTATTCATTCATTATACTCTGCAAATTTACATTCACACGTGCAAAAACACTCCCTTATATTAATATTTACTTTGTTTGAAAACCTTTATCTTTATATATACCTTCCAAATGAAAATGTATCAATTGG
>JABFOV010000763.1:0-32173 GCA_022817685.1 Aradophagus sp. ZL-2020
GAAAAAGACTTCTTTGAATCATGGCGACGTTTCATTCGGTGAGTCTTAATAATAATCAGTCTATTTTTTGAAAATTCCAGAATCAGCTTATGGTACTGAAATATTACTGCAGCAACGTGAACGATATTTAGTGAATACTATAAACATTTTTTAAAATTGAATGTATTTATATAAGTATTGCTTTATTTGATTATAGCATTTGAAACGAAAATTTAAATTTATATACTGAACTCTCACGTAGGCAGTTGACTCGCGTCATTAGTTAAACTTTCTTCGCTGAGTTCTCCTTCTTAAACTTGCGCATGCTTGACTAGTATGATAAAAAGTGTAATGAAGGAAAGGGATGGCGCGGAAGAAATTATGGATGACAAAAGGGTAAAAGGATCTGTTTAGGATATCTTTGCAAGTGTCACCAATATTTATACCACTACCTACGCAGGAGTTAAATATACGGGAAGACGAAAAAACAATTTTTGTTTCACAGGGAAAGTACAGAATTTTTAGTAACAGAATTTTGTCTTTCAATTAAGCATTTATTACAACACAGAAATCGAATCGCAATTTGTTATAAGTTGGATTAAATTTTCTGATTACTGTTGAGTAATGATACTGAACTTGACCCGTGCTAGTTATACTGAAGTTAATGACGGATTATATTCAGCAATATTCAGAAAGCTAAATTGAATTAAATTTAATTTAATTGACCCGGCTATTTGTATTCCATTCAAGTTTACGATTCATAAAAAAACTGACAAAAAGACATAATACAGAAAGGCGGTAGGATATCTCACGCGCATTAACGAGCTTTTCCTAATTATCAGAAAAAACTGGTCTGTGCGATTACGGTTAGGTTCCCAGTGTAGCGGGAGGATGGACGGTTGAGTCTAGGGAAAACTAATTGAAACCGCCTAACGACCTGGTGGAGAATGATACATCGACCCGCTGAAGACCCTGTCTTAATAATGTTTCGTCTTACTTTGTCAGGCAATGTTATTCGTAACAAAATGCAATACGCTTTTCCTCTTGAAATCCTTCATTTCGATTAATCCTCTTTTACTTAACTACGATTTTTTGGACATTGGAATAATAGAAAAGACATTTGCTAAATTTAATTTATTTTGGAATTCACTGTTACAACTTCACATTGCGAATGTCTTTGTTTCAATTTATGGATTAATCTTGTTTTGAAGATTCTCCATGATTTTTCATTTAATCACATCCATGTAAATTCCATTTTTTCTTCTTAATTTTTTTTTCTTTGTGAAAGAGTCAATTAGACTAGTCAAATGAGCCTTTTTCAATCATTTCACACTACAGAACTTATTATTATTATTATTTCTCCAACAAATTTATTTTAGCACATGATTTTAAATTTAAATATGTGCTTTGTTTTATACACGGCAGCAATTAACGTAAAAAATATGGATTGACGCGGTAATAGGGTCGTACTTTAATCCAACATGTTTAGCAAACAGACGCTTGACCAAATTGGGATCAACTCTTTGCACGGATTACACGAGTGTCATGTCACATATGTGACTTGAAGAGTTGAGGGTGGAAATCCTCGAAATGAGATTCAGAGATTTTACGACTTTGCCTATTACGTCTTTTGTACTCACTTAAAATACATGCACGTGTGTTTATATTAATGAAATGTGTTTATATTAATGGTTTATATTACGTAAATTATACAAACACTTTTGGATTTTTTTCAAATTTTTTCCCTATTTGGTATGGCATAAAATACATTTTTTTTAGTTTCAGTCCCCGATTTTGAAACTATTATCTTCAATTTTTAAAATTTATATTTTTGTGAATTTTTTCATTTTTAATAACTGAAAATTTAAAAAAAAAATAGGTTTCGTAATAAATTTGAGAGAAAGCTGAGACATGTTAGTTAATAACCCCTTGAACGGAATCTCTGGTTTTCTAAAATAGGCAAGGTGGCGACCCTAAAAGTGGTGAAACAAAAGTTTAAATTTATGTTCGGAAAAGGCATCTTCTATGTACCGAGGCGAGGAAAAATATTTCAGCTCAGTTGGCTATTGTTTCCAAGCTTCACCATTGTTTCTACAGTAATTAATTTTTCGAGCATTATGGCGATTTTTCGTTTTCGCGCACGAATGATTATCAATTAACGTACTTTAAAGACGCCAATACTTCATTTATCTTCGACGCTGAGCATTCAGTTTTGCATTTTAAATTGCGTCGATTTCAGTAATTGTTCGTGAAAGACGTCGTTCTAATTTTCGTTGGAAAGAAATGGTATAGAATCCAGCCATTTGTCTGATAAGAATGTGTTAATCTGTCAATGTCGCTCAGCTGGATTTCGTAAAGGATTAGGCATTTGCATAGACTATCGCTCAATCTCACTTCTGACGGTTTTTCTCTTATCGAAAGAAAAAAAAGCACAGATTTACTATTGATATGTTGTGACATTTTGAATTTATACGTGTTTTTTGATAGAATGATGTTAATAAAGTAGATTTCTCAGCTGGTATACATTAATTCTGTAAATATATTATATAAAGAATAAGATACTATAGAGTTTACGAAAAAAAAGGACTTCTTAGATGAATGGCACAGAAAATCATACTGCAGTTAAAATAAAAATATTACTCTGCTTAATTACAGTGTAAAAATAATAAAAATTGTATACGAAAAAGGGAAACTGATTTTAAAACAGAGCACATTTTCACAGTCTTTCGTCTTCTATTATAGTTTTATTTATAAATCAACTCACGGTTGTTCGCTCGAATCGATTTTCCTCATTGAAGTTGCTGGCAATATTTGTGTCTTGGTGGGGTATAATTGAAGAGAAAATGATGGAAAAGCTCGCATTTTTTCCCGAGACAAACGGGAACAATATCGATGAGCTGTCGCAGGTAGTTAAAAGAAAGCATCCCGGTGTTAAATAATTATTAATGATTGTAAGCGGAAAAGTGCGACTTCGGCCGTGTTGACACTGCATTGTGGGCCAGAGACAATAGTCGAGATGGTTATAGACGCCTGTGCCAAAAGGCTAGGGGCACCATAATTAATAACTTGGAATTGATTAAGGTGTCAGATAAGTCTATGGAGCTCGAACGTGGGTTGCCCATTCGTTGTGCGCGGGCGCGCGCGCCGCGATATGATTAATAATTTTGAGATAACGCGCCCGTACCCCCGCCGCCTCGGAGACTGGGAGGTCGATTTGCGGTTCCACTTACGGTTTCACAAGTGACTAATTGTCTTTGTCGGGCGTCCACTTTGTGTAATCTTGAAAACCCTTGGTGCACCTTCAAGGCTATTAGAAGTTTCAACTATTTTCATATTTTTCAGTACACACGCAGAAAGAATCGAAATCGTTTTCCCATTCAATACAGCTGGAATAAATTACTGGTCTATATATATTTTTACTGAATGGTCTAAAGCAATAAAAATTGAATAGAATAGTTATTTTCAAAGATGGCTTATTTTATTACGTCAATTCAATTGATTTGCCAGACAGAAAGGTGATTGTTGATTCTCGAGACAATTCGGGGCATCGATTTAAACGAATCACATTGATGCGATAAAGGAAAAGTATGGCATTTCGTCGTATTTAGATCGAAACAAATTTCATTTGGATTGTGTGTATTTGGCGATGCCAGAAGAAAGCATGAGTAGTGGTGACTCGGAAGGGAAACGATAAATCATTCGAGGAAAAGTGCGTGGGGGCCGTTGTCGTCGTCGTGCATCGACTCGCGAAATCCGACTACCCTTAAATAAGTTGATTCATTGCAGGACGTCTTTGCAGCCGCTGTACCCACTCTTTCCTTTCGTCGAGGGAGTTGTTGATATTTTGCTAATTCCTGAGAGATTACCCGATTCGCCCCTTTCGTGATTCGTACAAATTTAAACGCGATGTGTTCGAAATGAAATATCGACTCTTGGCCTCATTTTTTATTCTACCCATAAGTTATGTCTCTGTTTTGTCGCAACGCTTCAAGTTTGACGGCATTATTCGATTTGGTTGATTGTTTTGACGAACTCGCAAAATCTTTATTTATCACAGTAATAAAAGGTTATTAAGTTCAACATTTTTTGGTATTAAACATTCTAATAACAAATTATGATAATACGAATTACGATTATATACGTGTACAATGTTTATTAAATAATACATTATTTAATAAAAATCTGATTTTCAAACTTGTTTAACATATGAAAAGTACCCAGAGAGAAAAATTTTGTAAAATTTTCCAAAATGTTGAATGATGATGAAACATTTTTGGTAATTCAAAAAAATACTTCGTGAAATTGATTAATTTTTATACAATTAATAAAATATTCTCAGTGTGTATACTGAGAAAACTATAAAAACTTGCAATAAAATTAATCAATCTTGACAAAAGTTCTGCAAAAAAATTTAATATTTATAACTTTGGCTATCAAGAAAGTCTATTCCTACTAAATGTAAAATTGTATTAGTACATGTTTCTCACTATAATATATAAAATTGTGTTTATTTGTAATGAAATACTATTAATTTATTATTTCATATTCTAGTAGATACTCTGTACAGGCTGATATTTAAGTTAACTATTATTATTGAGTATAACTCGACCTTACAATGGATTGTAAGCCAACAGCAATAATGAATGAAAGGAAAATCGTTCTGATGGTTGTTCGAATGTCCATCAAAATCATCTTAATCTAAATATCGTCAATTCTTGTAGTGGTTTTTGCCGTAGACTGAAAAGGATAGAAATGTTAAACGCTTGGCCTCGGAGAAATATCAGGAGTGTTCAAAATCACGACTAACGATCGGAGCCCCATATAGGAGCACACGTACACGGACGCGTTGTACACGTAAGGAATTCTTCCGGAGGAATCAGGATGTCTGCCCCCGCGTGGCCCGGCCGACCCCTCGCCCACCCTGCGCGCCGTCTCTTTCTTTCTCTCGAGAGACGACCAGTGTCTCGGGGGCGGTCATATATCATCCACCCCCGGGGGTGGTTGTAGGAGAGGACGGGGCAAAAAATCTTGCACGAGGCAAAAACTATCATCAGCGCTCGACTAAGCGAGCTCAACGTTCGGTGTGCCTGGTCCTTTTCATTTTCCTTCTTTTACTTCCACGCGCTTTCCCGCTGAAATTCGCGAGAATAGAAGAGAACGCACAATTTTGACTCGGCCTTCTCTTCGGGCTAATGTTTCTTCCTAAATTATAAGGCTTTTTCTGTCGCTGCCTTGCAAACGTTCGTTCGTTTCCAATGACCCGACGACCTCGATAAGTTTGCAAAAAAGTTTTATTTCTTATTTTATCGGTAATTAGAAAAATAATATTCATTGTAGTAGGATGACCCGTAAGGGCTCTTACAGTTTACCATTCGTTTTCGTTTTCCTTTATCAAATTAATTCTTGAATATTAGTATTTAAATCCGTCATGTCGTTTTATATTTTGCGCAATTGTTTCTACTATTCTGATATTGTACACTGATACGAGAATTTGCGATCAATATTTTTCTACGTTATTTGTCACAACGTTACTTATATCGGACCTTTGTTCTCACTTTTTCATTCGTTCCACGGACATTCTACTGACAGCGAGTTGTCGTGTATTGATTAAAAATTTATTTGTTCAACTATAATAAGTCTTGCCGAAAAGTATTGTTTCATTATTTTTTGTTGGAATTTTTGTCGAGCTGACATTTTTTTAACAAGGTATTTTTTGTGTCCTGAGGATTTCGCATTGCAATTGAAATCAAAGGTTAAGGCTAGTTGCATAAAGTACTGGCGTCTTGATTGAATTTCAAGCGCAAAAAGTATTATTTAAGGACAATTGTCCGTGTTTAATGATCAGTTTGAAACGAATGACACGCTGCTTTGGGCATTGAGCAATAATTCGTTTGGTTTCCTCATTGCGGTCGGATTTTTCGCCGTTGGGTTACGCAACGATTGTTTCGACGATCGATTGGAGCCGATCGCAATGTAAATATGTGAACTCGGCCGACCATGGCGGTGGCGTGTTTTTCGCGGGTACCGCGGTAGCCTGTGGTCATGCCTCGTGCACACCTTACGTGTCGCTTCTCGTTTTTCTTTTTGGCTAATCCTTTCGGTTTCGAAAAATTGTAGAAAAAGTCACGTTCTTGGGGTCTTCGACGCCCGACTGGACTCCTTGAACGCCTGTACCAAATTGTTGACTTCCTTTTCCCTCGAAATTATTCACAATTAAAGGTCATTTCTTTTCTCGACTGATTCGGCTGTATTTTCGTTTTTCGGGCATCATATATATTTATATGTATGTTTACAGATTTTATATATGAAGTGTCAAAAATGCACAAAGTGAAAGTTTACAGTAATATAAATTGTTTATAATTTTGCAACAGATTTTCAATAAAAGATGCCCACATTTGCTTTCAAGGTTTTATTGTTGCAAAATCAGTGGTTGTGAAAGTAAGGCCGCAATATTGATTGTTGATAACGTTTTAAATCAATTGAACGATCTCATAATACATAACGTCGCTTTTATCAGACAATTATTTCCTTCAAAGTTACGCCCGAAACGCCTCGCATTCCTTGCCAATTAATCGGCGAAACGCGAAAATGTCCCGTTCGGCATGCTTGGCGAAACATCGTTGACAAGTGTCTTTTTGCGGCGAAGGCATTGCCGCATGGTTTTTACCGGTGCTCTATTTGTTTGAAGGTTCATCGTCGCGAGGCGACGCAACCAGCAGACCTCATCCACGGGACCGAATTGACGTTGGTCGCGTCAAAGGCAACAGGCAGGATGTCGATTATCGACGGTTTTTGTGGCCAATTCGCCTTTCTTTTTTCACCGATCGAGCGCATAATTAGCTTTCGTTATTCTGGCGCGCAACGCCACGGTTTCCGCTCGTTGAAACCGTTGAAAACGTCTTTGGCTTTTTCGCCTACAACATTCTTTACTTTGTCAATCCAATGAAAAGTCTCGCCTCAAGACGAAACGAGAAAAAAGAAAAGAAAATAGCAAGATCAAATGATGTAAGAAAGAAAAAAAGTTAAAAAATGTGTACAATAGGTTTGGGTGGATGGAAATTGCAGGTGTCCCGCGTAAGGGACTGTTCGATGCAATACTTGCGGAATTACGTGAATGGGTTTGTTTATATAAGAGGGTTGAGGCGCGCATTCTGCGAGCCGAATGAGATGATATGAAATTCAGTAGCTTCTCGGAATTCGATCGGTTTGAGTTCAGCAACATCGCGCTCTCTTCTACTTCTCATCATCGTTCTCCTTCCTTTGGTGCCCGATTCACCGAAGACCGAAGGCACGGCCCGTCGGTCTCGCCTTCTCGTTCGCGCGCGCCAGCCTTCCCTCTCACTTCTCCGGCCGAAGCTCACGGATTTATGTTATCCGCTTTTTTTTCTCTCTCTCTTTTTTTACCTCGTTTTTTTTCCTTTTCCCTTGGCCGTTCTTTTTGGTTTTTTGAAGCCTGCTACCGTGGACCCCTTTTACCACGGACACGTAGCCTCCACGTAATGACTATGGCAACGCTTCGATGCTCCTGGCTAACTATATAACCCATATACATGTATACATTATCCCGCGTTGATACCGCTACCATCTTTGTTCGGCCCGCCGCCACAATTGTCGGAGTTCATTTACTCGGACATTAATTACTTATTCCAAATATCTTGTATCAATTTCGGCAAATCAGTATTCGGATCACGATTTTCATCATTTCCCATATAACGTGCCAGAATGAAATTTTGGTTGAATTATTATGGATCCACTGAGTTGTATTAAGTTGTATGTTTGGAGAAATATATAAAACAAAGGTAATCGGTGGCAATGCATAAACCGGCAAAAACATCTACATTGGAGTTTACTGTTATATGCTTAAGCTATTGTATCGATACAGTTTGAAATACTATTTATATTGAATCGATTGCATAATGAATTGAATGCAAAATGTATTGTACAATGTGGTTTGCTCTGTACAAAGCGAAATTCCATTTGCAAGAAAATTTCAAACAAGAAATCACTTATGACAGATGTGTAAAAGGGGCAGTGGTCGGTTTACAAATAGTATAGAAGTATTACTAAAGATAATTATTAGTAAAAATCAGTAATTCGGTATGTACTTTCAAAGTAATGTTAACTTTGAGTAAAACAGTTTTACTCAAGTAGATATACAATCTTTATTTTTTAGTAATTCACTTTCCGTTTTTAAGTAATGCAACTTCTGATATTAAAAACGTTTTGCCTCGAGTCGGCTCGGTATAAAGAGGATGATTTAAAGCCCGAGATTTTGTTTCTGAAATTTAACGGTGTGTTTTTTTTTCGAGTGAAGCGCTGGTCATAAATGCTACAAGAGTTGCCATCATCTCGACTTGGCAGTTTGGTTGAGTGGCTGGAAACAATGCCGCTCGAACGTTTCGCAGGAATGCCACAATTCAGCAAGAATGTCCTGGCTGATGATCGTGCGAAATTATAAATTTCTTATGCAGTGCATTTGGCATGGAGTTACAGTCGATTACCGCCCGCGTGTTTGAACTACTCGAGGCGGTGTTTGCCAAGGAGTCGGGCGTTTAGTCAAATAGCAGCGGGAAACGCTAAATCAGGGAGTCCGGAGCCTTGCGCTCCCCCGTTCGCCGCGGAAGACAAATGTCACGAGGTGGGGAACTGGCCTCTGCGTAGATGCATGGTCTATGGCGGTAAATCAAGGCTGGTGATATTAAAAGGCCGCTTATACGCGAAAATGTAAGATTTATTTCTGGGCGAGGAAGAGTCGGCGGGACGACCGAGGACGCGCCGTTCGTCGAGATGAAGGAGAGAGAGAAAAAAAAAGAGAGCTCCGGGACTAGAGGCGAAAAACGAGGCCTTTGGCACGTAAGCGCGCAGACGGACAAGGACAGCCCCAACCCTTTGGTTCACCCTACTCGGCTGCAATCGTGTCGCACGCGTGGCGGCTTGTCGCGACTAATTCTCACCCTCTTGTCGATCAACGCGTCTCTTTTGCTTTGGAACACCACCAACGTCATAACATTGGATTGTCTTTTGCGAAAATTCAAACGCGTCGGTGAGAAGAGAAAACAAGCCGAGACAATGAATTTACGACAACAGTATAACTAATTCAATGGCACTTTTTCTTCTTTTCATGATTTATTTGCGATCCCTTCATTTTGTCTTCTTTTCTTCGTATGCTATTGGAAGTCGCGTTTTTGTCGAAACAATTACTTTCATTCTGTTCTACAAATTTGATTGAAGATGGAATGCAAATTTTTGGCTCGTTGCCACCATGGCAGGATGCCACAGTACGGCGAGTGAAACTCTTACTTGAATTACTACCATTTAACGTGAAATTCGCGGCGACCATCTTTGAAATCTTTTCAAATAGTCAGTCATAGTTGTCACACATTTTGACATTTATCCCACAAAAGATTTGAATAATTTCGTCGAAATTACGGGTTATTAAATTAGTGAGAATCCGTTGCGAAAACCAAGAGTTGTAAATGTGCTTTGAGAGACAACATTTAAAATGGTTCTAGCAATACAGTGAAGAATCTATTATTTTAAATTTTACAAAGTAAAGTAATGAAATTGTTGAGTTTCAATAAATGACTTCTAATGGATTACCTGAACAATTAACCGTAAATATTTTATGCAATTTCGTCCTTCGAAAATTGATTCGCGTTGAAACGTTTGATGAAAGTTGATATTTTATCATAAAAGAGTTACATTAACATTATCAAATCTCAACTCAGCGAGCCAATTTTCTTAGAACTATATTATAATTTGGTAACCTTGACCAAATTAGTTTTACACATAATTCAATAAATAATTCGATTGAAACAACAAAATCTGTTTTCTCTTAAGGCATCATTATTTCTCGAATTTGACTTGATCTGGAATATCTTGTACACTGAGAAAACCATATTGTAACCACCACAACATATATTGTAACGTGGACAATTTCATATAGTAAACTGTTTACGATACCATATCGTAATTAACTGTAGCCAGTGACATTGCTCGATTGCTTTATTTCCACCAATAAGCATGCTGGGAATTTTACAATCCATATTGTACGATATCGTTTTCTCGGTGTAGAGGCAAAGAACATCCGTTTGAAGTTTAGACTCGTTCGAAATGTTGAATTTGATGATAGCGCGAGGCTCGTTGCTTTTGCACTTTGCAAAAAGTCGGCGGACTGAGCAAACATTGAAAAACGATAAAAATAAGGCGCGAGCGCGCGCGAATAGAGCCGTGGATTTCGATTTCGTTCGGGCGGCTGGATAATCGTCCCGAACGAGTTGCTCGATGAATGATGAAAGTCTCACATCAGCGTGGCTAGGCGAGCGTGACGGCGCGGAGAGGTCCGCGAGGACGGCCTGATCGAGCCGATCTTCTTATAATCTCGTGACGTAGGCAGCCGCGTTTATGTCGCGCGACTCGTTTCGCTTGGTTAAAATCTGCTAGCGGAGCTGTCGTCGAGCTCGTTCGTGCATAGAACGGAATATTATATCCCGGCCTCAAATAATGAGATTCCGACCGCAATGACTTTGCCATTTTTTGCCGGCAAGCATTGTGCGCCTTGGGCGAGACAGAGAGAGAGAGGGGCCGTGTGTGTACGGATTAATGTTGACCGGCTGAAAAAAGGAGGACATTGTGTAGCTTCCGTGGAGAGAGATGGAGGCATCCCTTTGAAATAATATCACTTATTACAAAAACGACCAATCTCGGCTATTAACTGTTTATAGACCGATCTATCACCTTTGAATTATTATTGACTGCCTCGCTTTTTTCCCTGTCTTTTTTTCTTTTGTTCCTTTTTCCTTTCGGTTGTTTTTTTATTTTTTTTTTTTTTTATTTTATTTTTGCGGCTAGATTTCTTTTATCCCTACCTTTCGAATGGAGTAGGGGCGAATATTGAGTTGCCGGCCAAGTTGTTGCTTCGTCGAGGGTGGTTGCTCGGAAAAATTGACGATAATTTATCGTCCAAGTATGATAATTACGAGTCTAGGTTTAATTTCGCGAAAAATCTATCGAGTAATGGTCTCTCACCCTCGTTGACTTGAGTCAATAAAATTTTGCCACGCCGTAAGCGAGTGATTCAATTAAGTTCAACGAGTCGTTTCACTCGAATCAATGTAATTTTGTAGGAAAGCGAATTTTTCGCGGTGAGAACAGTGGTTTTGCTTTGGTCACGAATCATCGTTATCGCGTTGCTTTTTTCGACGTTGAAAAGTGTATTTGTTCGCGTTTGAAGTCAACCATTTTTTGTGCTTGACTTTAAACAATACCATTTAGTAGAGTATGAACTTTGTTATAAAGTTGAATAGATATCTACTGTTTCTATTTTCTAGTTTAGACACTTTTCCTTACCTTTTGCTAAACAACGATTTCTGATAATCAGTTTTTATTTCCTACGCAAAAATTGCCGCAAATTTTCCTCTAAATAAAACATTGAAGCACTGCTGATCAGTGCACGATACTAAATACATGACAACTGTATAACTTGTAACAATTGTTCCGACGTTCGTTGCTGCGCCGAATGCACACAATCGGCGTTGCAATCTCGAGCCGTTCTTCCTTTGATTTCTTAATAATTAACGAATCTCAGACGGAGTACACGAATAGTCGCGCGAGCTCGCGCCAAAAATGGTACAAAAAAGAGCGGGTTTTTGTCTCCGCGGTGTAACGATTCGACACGTCTCGACGATTTAACTTCGGCCGGACGCTTAAAAGCAAAAACTTTCCATATGCGCGATCCGCTGCAGGCATGTTCTGTCCACTCGGTAGCGATCTCCAGGGAGCAATATCGTTTGCGAGAAAAATTCAACGACAAAAGTTAAACAAAGCCCTCGCCTCCAGTCGGAACGAGACGGAATCTCACGTGGCTCGGGATGGGGTGGAGGGACCGGGGGACGGGGGCACACACGACAGGGACGATAAAAATGCCGCATCGCCGCGTAATAAGGGTGACCGTTCGCGATGTCCGTCGTCTCTGTTTTCTGTGTTTGAACGAGCATCGTAATTAATACGTATTCGTCTCTGCGAGTAAAAGGGCGATGAAAGCGGAATGAGGCAAACATTTTTAAAGCACGCTCGTATTTACCTTATAGGGGCTCGTCGCGAAGGGTACGGGCCGTACAAGGTCATGCATTTTCACTTTATAATCTACTCTTCTTCTGTCCACGGCAACCCATTTCTTTGTCGCTCGCTCGAGCCAATGCAAACTGCATCCGTGCGCTTTTCAACGGTGGCTCGACTGCAATTAAAGATCGGCCAACGTGATCATTTTATTGTATTATGCCTCTCAAAACGGAGCCGAGTTTTGTTAGGCATTTCTTACGCGGCTACTTTGACACCGACCGGTCGTTAACGACAACTTATCTCACTTTTTCATCCTCGTCGATTGGAGGACCAATCTTATTCGTGTCTTTGAACACTTTTGTAGCAATTTATGAATTACTTGTCCTGTAAAAAAAAATGTTGGTATCAGTTGAAAAGTAGTAAGTCTATGACCGATGGGGAATTGTTCATGAAGAATGACAATCGAGTGTTAAACAAGTTAGAGCTTGTAGCAGTTATAGCAGCTGAGCCAAAGAGTGCATTGAAAAAACATACATCTTTTGAATATCTTTTGCGAAGACGTTTCTTCATGAATGTCTACTTGTCTTCATATAAGACATTTGCTTTTGCAATGTGATTTGTTTCAATTTTTCTGTAAGTCACTTGAACTTTTCTAAGCTTTAGACATAGAGAAACGCAGTTTTGTTTGTGAGTTTTGTTATTGAATTTGACAACTCTTGTTGAAAAATTGTCTTTTTTTCTTTATTTTTTACAGAGTGGATGTTTCAAAATTTTATTTATCTTTTTGAAACATTCGCATGTGCTTGAAAATGAAACACGTTGTTTTTGTGAGTTACTTTGCTAACTTTTGATTCGTTTTGCGAATTGAAAAACAAACGAATGCAAAATGTGACAGATTTAACTGCCTCACCTGACTCGCGATTATAAGGGGTATCCGTCTTTAAGGACATTATCTGGATACACGGCGTCGCCGTGAATAGCAAAAACGATCGTCCGCCCCCTCGTGTACGTGAAAAATGATGCACGACCCCAATATCTTGAACCCCCGAGACTTTCTTAAAGTAAAATGTCTTCGTCGAGTTGGATGTCAGAGACGAGCTTGCATTATTCGAAACGATTAAGCGACTGACAACTGTATATAAAAAATAATCCCTGCACTAAAGTTCTGTCAGATTATTGAGCTTGTATTGAACGCAATTTTATTAAGTTAAGGCAGATTTTTATGTGAAACGACTATTCAGATATCTTTCCGTAGAATATTATTAACTGATTCTTTGTTTTTTATAGCACGTTCCTCCTAATCTATTTATTTTATTTATTTGTTCCAATTTATTTACAGTAAATTTATTTGTTTCAGGTTTTCGTACAAGAAGGTACCTCCAACAAGCATTGAGAATCAAAATCTACTGTGCGAAGATCACAAGGATTTTCTGTACCACCCACAGTTGCAGAATGATTTGTAAATAACATTCATTTATTATTCTTTTATTTTGTATCTTCGTTAGTTGCGCTGTTTAGTTCAACGCCAGTAAAAATATAAGTTTGAAGATGATTTTCGTGATAGCGAAAAAAACAGTTAAAAAGGCGTGACGAATGAAGGGTTCAAAGCTTGGTGTTTTGAACGTGTTTCAAAACTGAACAATCGATGGCTTTGAAAATATAAAATGCACGTAATGTTATAAAACACATTCGGAATACTTGGTTTACACAGTTTCAATCTTTTATTCGAAACTAAACAAATGTGTGGAGACTCCCAGTGCCGTTCATTAAACTGCTTGCATTGTTTAAATTGTTAATAATACTATTGTATAAAATTATGATAATAATATGAAGTGGGCGGTGAAGAAAGGCACTTAAAAAATTAGGAATAATTGATTTCTCTTTAACATTGACGCGAAGCATGAAAGGAAAAAGTGTTGATGATCCACTTGGATGAGCATTTTCGTCGAAGTGGTAAGACGAGTTGCAGTGCACACAAGAACACTAGATTATAAAGTGAAAGTGCGTGACCTCTTGGCACGCCTTCGCTGCCCTCTTACCCTTATCCTCGTGTGGCCGTCCTTGGGTCGTGATGGATACGCGAAAGTGTCAGCCGCACAGCCCAGGGCGCTGTCTGCCAACCCTCTGACCATTATGCTAAGCCATTGTCCACTATCTGCCTGAGATAGCGGCGGCCGAAGTTACCCTTCTGAGAAACCACGCGACACCGTTAAAAAATCATTTTCGTTCATCCATGCGCTTATATACTTGTAGTCCCAGAGCTTCTCTAATGGTCATGCTCAATTGTAACATTTTATCGATACATCAATTGTTATTGTATTGATTATAAAAATTTTCTCCACTTTTGTACTCAAGTAAATCCGAAATTAGGTGAATGCAGTAAATAAATTCAATAAAAAGAAACGATATATTATATACGATTGATATGGATCAACTGAAAAGACGCGTCATTGATTCGAACAGCCTCGATTAATTGGTCAGCCTTTAATTATTATATCGTAACCGTGTCGATGCATGGTATTATTACGCCGATCCCCTTTAATTCCATGAATCGTTGTCTCGAGGAATTCCGAGACTACAAAAGAGCAAGGGTAGTAGCAAGAGTCGTCCAAGCGAGAGGGGAAAGGGATCGAATTCAATAACACAATAGCTGATTTTAACCGATTATATGTAACTTTCCATTTGTTCGATTTCGCGAATTTGTTCACCGGTCCCTCCCCCTCTTTGTGATTCGCCACTATTATTTGAGCGTTAGGCAAATACAACACGCTAGTCCACCGGCTTTTTGCCGACGCAGCCTGCAGGAAAATTCAAATCAGGCCGCGCGGCATATTGCGTTGAATTGAGATTAATGTCGCGCGACTAATTATCGATAAGTCGTCTCTCTCGTTTTCACAATTCTGTCGTCGTACATTTTTCTTCTCTCGTTTATTGATTTCTTTTTTAATGTCGCTTTAAAAGCGAATGAGTTTTTGCTTGTTCTTTCGTCCTTTCTGCGCTCCGTTTTTTTGCGCCATTATTTGCCTCGATTTCGCGAGTCTTGAGAATTCCGGCACATCGAAGCACCGGGAGAGATCCGAAATGCGCCCAGTAACAAGATCAACAAAATCGTAACCGAATTCGTACTTGTCTCCGGATTTCCGGTGAATCTCGAGCCCGGAACACGCCAACCAGCGAACAGTAAGTCAACAAAAAGCGGAAGCGAGCGCAACGCCGACAAGAAATTTCTAATTTGCGGTATAATTAAGGGGAACGCGACAAAAAGCTTAGTCCGTATTCTACAAGGGTGACGGTGTTAGGAAATCGCGAATTTCTTATGTTCAGCGAACCGCGTTTCAGTTCGATCTTAAGCAAACTTTGTTTTTATCTTCGTTAAAAATATTGGATTTCTTCGCTGTTGAACTTAACGAGACGATCAGGGACAACGTTCGCTTACCGTTGTAATTTATTTTTATATTTTTTTTTATACCTCACCCGTGCTCTTGCTTATTAACCTTTGTTGTGATCTTTCAAATAATTCGGTTTACTAATACTTGTTAATACTTCCAATTGAATAATATATCAGGGTGAAGAAGCTGGAAAGCAGAAAGACATTTCATTTTAATTAAAGTCTCCAACAAACAAAACAACTTATTTCAGTGTAAACGTTTCAGAGTTTATAACAAAACAAACTTGATGGTTTTCACAAGAGTGTTTTATAACATTAAGAATGATTATTGAAATATGATGTCTTAATTTAGTTTCGTTGGTATTTCCGTAGGTTTGTCTTTTTAACCGAAGAGGAGTGGAAAAAATTAACTGAATATTACGCGGCGGATTATGAGATCACTGTTACCAAATGTGGCGATAACTACATAACTAATCCGGGTAAGTTTTTAAATCAAATGTTTCGATACTTGTTATAATTAAAAAAAAAAAAATCAATAATGCATCGGAAGGAAGAAAAATCGAAAGTCGATAAAACCATTTTGTTGTTAAACTAAATTTCTTAAAATTTCTTTTGAACGAATCAATCTAAGTTATTATATAAACACAATAGTAATAGTAAAAGAAATGCCTTGTTAAATAAGTCACGTTTTTATTATATTTTTCCTAACAATTTTCACATTTAGATAATGCCAGAGGATTGTTACCCAATATTTTTATCTAACTACACGAATATTTTGTGAAGTGATAAAGCTGATGAAAATTAATACAAACTCGTATGAACACGTTTTTCAACACAATTTTATACCAAAGTCACTTTTAAGAGCAATGAACGAACGGATGGATTGCAGTGTTACACTTGTTTTGTTCCACTCTTTGAGAGCAGCTCACTAATAACGCTGAAGCTTCTGATTTTAACGCGTCATAAAAGTCGGTATCAAATTACTGGAGCATCCAGTCGCTACTTAGTTGGCAGCGTAATTAAAGACATTTCTTTTATTTGCGTCCATCGTCCGACGGCATCGATAATTAATTTTCGCCCATTCGAGCATCATTATGTAAATGATCGTTTCGATCCCCTTCTAATCATTGCGGGTCTTCCCCTGGCGTAAATGCGGGTGGGTCGGAGCGTGGTCGCCTCTGCCTCGGAAGCGCACGTACACACTCGCGTGGCCTCGAATATTACATGTGTATCGAAAACAGTGTCCCTCGTTTCGCGTTTGTTTTCCTTCGCCTCGCGTAGACCCGTCTTCCCGACATCGTAACGAGTAATGCCAAAAGACATTAGCTACTGATTTACATAAATCCCCGCCGTCGACTTGCCCTAAAGTGTCTCATTATAATTAAGAAGTATCTCGAAAATTAACTGACAGAAAAACGTGCCATACCTTCGTCATTGCCGTAAGGGGGAGGAGAGTATCTTCACGTCAGCGGGGGCGAAAGGGAGTTTAACTGCCCGGACTTTTTTTCCTTTTCTTTCTCATTCGCTTTCGCCCTCGCACACTCTTCCTTTCTCTATTTTTTTGCGTCCTCTCATTTCAAGACAATGCCTACATTCATACGCGGTTGAGACTTGAGGTCGACGATGTGGTTTCTTACATTTTATCGAAACAGATTGTGCCGTTCAAGTTTTTCATTTAAATGTCTGCAATAACATTCACCACTAAATGCCGTCCGGGGACATTTCGAATTGGAGAAAAGTACGCCGAAAAGTTGTTTACTATTGACGGCTCGTTTGGGGATTCCCTTTTACGAAACATACCGACAAACTTTCATTATTCTCTCGACTTTATTTGTCTAACTTTGAAGTCAAATTATGTCATAGAATTGCCTTATGCACGCAATATAATGGTTCGTCAATTTTTGTCTTTGTGTTCACTTTTATAGTTCTATAACGTTCTACTGTCGATATTTTGTTATAAAATATTAATATTAAAATTACAATTTAATATTAAATACTGCTTTTAAAGGGAATAAATCCGCCTGTGTATATTTGCATCACCAAAATCTTTTGCAAATACGTACAATTGAATTTGAAACAGCGTACTGAATAACTTGAAAATTACATAGAAATGGTTGTAACGGGGAAAAAAATATTCACAAGCTTATAATAATTATTTATAAGAATCGTTGGATTGAATGTCTTGAGTCTGCGACACTTGACAGCGAAAAGGGAGGGAGTCAATTTGTCCTGAGTATTTCAGGCAAATTGAACGGAAGACTGACGTTCGATTGGATGGTTAACTGAACGGGCACGGTCATTCTTCTCGTTTTCTTGCGCAGATGCGAAAGAATAAGTAAGAAAGGGCCAGTGTATCGTGTACGTACCATCTTTAAACATCCCATTGTCTTGTCCGTCTCTTGGTGCGCAACTTTTTTGCGACATTTGTCAAGGTAACGTTCGACCATCGCATTACCGGCGACGCGAGCAGCCAATTTGAATTGCAAAGGCGTACCCACCTAATCGAATCTCACGTCGCAGTATCTCTCGCCAAACCCTTGCGTCCTACTGTGGCCAGTTCGGATGGAGACGTCGCTTAGGGTTAAATAGGCAGATTAAATGCTTTGACTCGTGCCACGCGACATATCGATTCCAATTCGTATTACGTTATCTCGGTCCCGCCGTTACCCGCCGAGACCACGACTTTCCTACAATCTTTTTATAAATCTGTCGGATCAAGCAAGATTGTTTCTTTTGCAAGTTGATTTTACGAATTACATAATTGTTCGAGCAGATTAATGGAAAAGAGGAGGAAGAAACGGACGATGTGGAAAGACGCAATTAGGCACTGAAAATGGAGCGTGTTTGAGGATTTGCGCGTCTCTCATCGTTACCTTGATAAATAATTAGGAGTAATTTTTATGCGCCAGGCGATATTTCTGTGTAAGCATGGAATCGTACGTGGTGATTCTGCAGGGAAAATTAGCGGAGGACAGAGATGTATAGAACGGGAGACGATGGAACCAGAGCAAACAGACAATTTAGCTTATTTTAAGGGCAACGCAGTCTTCCGTCGCAGCTACTCGAGGGTATGTGACAAAAAAGTGAGGGGGTTGCCTTCGGTGACTGATACGGTACTGACTAACGAGCACCCGGCATAGTTCGTTTCATTCTTAAAGCTCGGAGGGTGGTCCTCGCTTGAGCCAAAAGGCGCATTAAGCAATGCTAGTCCGAGCTCCCGTATCAATCACCTACCGAGCCAGGCTCGTCACCGCCGTTTCGCCGCTCCGACGCAACCGGAGGTGATGCGATTGAATATCGTTCCGTTCCACTCACCGTCCCGGACTCTTGCTTCGTACCAGACTTACGTACAAGTACCCGCTTCAAGAAAGATTAATTCTTATCACTTTCCACACTGACAGTTTAACGAAACTTATTGATTTTCAGGGAAACTCCCTCCTGAAGATGATTCTGTCGTCTCATTGTAGACTATTTCTTTTGGATTCATGTTGCGGCAGCCGAAGTTTGACTCGTTGTTTAGCAGAAGTTTAGCAGAATTCATATCGTCGCGATAAACAATTGTAAATGAATCTGTTGTTTTGTCACGCTTTCATAATATTGTTTATTTAAAAAGGAAAAGTTCTGCTAGGGTCGAGTCGGTTCTAACGTTGCTGGTGCGAGTTGCAAGATTCCGAGGAGCCCGTTTGTTGCCAAGATCCGAGTCGTTGTAATTTGAGGCAAACGTCTATATATCCTTATAATCGCTGCTGAGTTTCAGCGGTACTTAGTCAAATGGTGATTGTGCGGTCGCATGCACGTCTTCGCCTGGACAAAGACTTGGGCAAGCGCGAAGTTTAATTTACAGCGTCGAAAGGCGTCCTCCCACTGTAGCCCGTGGGCAGCACGTACTCGAGTTTAGCGAACTTCAATTTGGTTAGCAGCGCTCGTAAATATCGTTTAACGCCTCGACCTCGGTTTCTGTCATCCACAAATCACGCGCTCGCCGCGTGTTATCCATAGGTGTATCGCAAAACACTTGGCCGCCGATGTCTCCAAAATTAATATTCGGACCTCGCTTAGATTTAGAACACAAATTTGCAGATTAGTTTCTGCCGTAGAATGCGGTTGCCGCGTACAACGACGGCCGGCCAGATAGATCGCGGTGCATTGACCGCTTAGATTTAGTTTCCAAATGGGGGCCGAAAGTGTAAGAGGTGGCTGGGGTGGATAAAGCATATTTGTTAGTCTAGTAACAAGTGTGCCGGACACGTCTTTAATATATGCATCCACCTAATGGACGCAGCGTCTGACTTCGTCTAATGGTGATTCACCGCGATACGTGTTTATCTACGCTGAGAAAACTACTAACGATTGACTTGATCGAAACACACGATTGAGTAATATCGAAAAGGACAGACAATTGTAGTTTGTGAAGATAAACAATGGTGATACAAATGCAATTTTTCATGGTATTTGAAAAAAATATTAATTAATTTGTGAAAAAATTATTCGATTTTTTGTGTGAATACGCTTTTACAGAAAATGTGTTGATTTCACACAATTAATAATGTGAAAATCTTGTAATTTTACACGGGATTTTAGCAGTGCGTTTCGTGATATTACCAAAACAACTCAACTATATATTTTTCTTATCTTCAACAATTCAGTAAAGAACAATTTGTTTTTATTTTTTCCTTCTCCAACATTAACTGAATCTATCCTTGTAATTATAACTATGAAGAACTGTATCGTTTGAGATTCTACATTGCACTGGAATATTCCTCCGAAACATAAAGTCCTTAATTTCTTTTAACCCCCGACAAGCCAAAAAACGTCTTAATGGTCGGATGAATATAGAATATATTTGGAGTGGTTAAAATAATCGTGGCGGAAGCCAGTAAAGTGAAGGACAATTTCGCAGAAGCAAATTAGCACGTTCTCCTACCATCTCTCGTGCTCCTCTCACTCCTGGGCCTCTTATCCTGCGTAAGATCCCCACTCACTCGTGAAACACGACGGGGGGTAGTTTTCCTCGAGGATTAAATGGAGCGCCTCGATGACCGATGCTCGCCCGCTTCACGGCAGTAGGGAATGACGCCAGAAGAGAGAATCGGACGCGGAAAACAAGATAAAACAAGGATAAAGCTTGCTTAGTCGAATCCCGCTTACGGCGTTAGTTGGGGTTCCAAAAGAGCTTTGGACAGCTTCGAAAATGTCTAATCATCGAATCGTTTCACTCGACTTACCCAAGTTAACGTTATCCTCTCGCCCCGTGTTGCCTTACCAGACCTTCCTCTCTTCTTATTCTCACTTTTGCCAAAAGGAATACATCGTTGCTTTTGGATCGCCGATGAAAAATATAACGATGTTGGCACAACAGGGATACACTAACCACTGTTTTAAAATTAATGTTAAATATGAAGCCAAACTTTCAAACAGTGTTAACGATCAAAACAGACGAAAACATAAATTTTAAAGATATTTGTTTTCAAATGGACGTAAACGGTAATTATTCTTGCAGTAAATGTTAATGAAATTTTTCGATTTCAAGTCAAAAAGTATATTTCTTTTATTATAAGTTACCTTTTATATATGATATATGTATTATGTATATGTATATAAGAGATAAATAATAGCAAAAAAAATTAATTTAAACTAGATTATGTTGAACTTCACTTTTTATAAACATTTTTAGAGCGAATTTGATGTTTCATAACCCGCATTTTTTATATTAGATTTTAATCGCACATTTTTGTATTTAATGGAACGTGATACTGGTCAAATCAAGATGATTTCCAGTCCAGAAATTATTATGTTTCATTTGATTTGTCATTTATGCTGATTGTATTTTATTGCTTTTTTCCGTGCAAGCAAGCCCGTTTAGCACTCGCTTACTTAGTGATTTAACGTATATTTAGATGCTCGTAAGAGGATTAAGTTTCGACTTTGTTGTGGCGTTTCTCTTGAAGATGTTCGTTAGCGAAGTCATTATCTTTGTCGTCAAAAGCGCCACAATCGCGTGGTAATTGTCTTGTAAAAATGCAACGTCTTTGTCTTTTCTGTAATGCGAGGTTTACATTTTATGGAGATTTCGTTTTACATGTCAAAAGAGCGTTTAAATTAGTAGTGGTTGAAAAAGCAACATTGGACATTTTTAGTAACTTTTTTTTTCTTCAAAATCGTTAAATTAATTCATTGTTAAATTTGTTGTAACATTGTTCACAACTCATCCTTACTACATTTTTGATATTGAGATTGATATTAAATCATTTTTTAAAGTGTTTTCAATATTAATTGAATCTTACAGTTGAACAACCGTTTCAACAATATTATTAAATAAGAAAATTTCACTTCAGAATTCGATGCAGAAAAATGTCGTGAATTTTGTGAAACTTCACTTTTTCGTTACTCTCTACTTGACTGAGAATATTGCTTCCTTTTTTGTCATTAACATTTGATCTCTTAACCGTTGATCTTTTCGTAATCGAAAGTAGTCAGTCGAACGATTAATGGCTGAGGGTGCTTTACACCCCATCAAAGTCGCAATGCGAATCGGACATTTGGAGACAATTCAACGTCCGAGTGACCGTGACGAGATCATTTTTTGCTTTGACACAAAATCCGTTATTTTGCTCGCTCACTAGCCCCGCCATCCTTTGACTCTATTTTTGCGTCTTATTTGAATTTTTTTCCAAATCCATTCTTCCCCTACCGCGCTCGTCTTTCCTTTCTTTCGTTCTCTTCTTATGCCTCGTCCACGCAAAACTAATTCTCCGGAAGCAAGTTTCGAATCACTCTTGATGCGCTTGTCACGCCGCCTATCCTTTTGATTTATTGCCTTAATTAGGTCTAGGATTCTATGAAAAATGCTAATGATTCAACGGCAGTTGTCAAAATTATTCCAGGTGGCCAGGGGGAATGCAATTACATTTCCTGATTATGGCTTGTAACTGACAAACGTCATTAAATGTCCAATCATTGACATTTATGCGATCAATAATTAACAATCCATTCCACACGACTAGTTGTTACGTAAAATTGTCTTCGAGGTATTTTGAACTTTATTGGCGAATGATATAGAATAGGGCATCAAAGTGCGTCTGAGTGTATTTCCCTAAAGTGCCATCGAAAGGCAGTCAAACCATAAAGTGATGCAGCTCTTTCACTCGGGGAAACTTTGCCTTCGTGTGAGCAAACTTTGTCTCAACCGAGGGGGTTACGTTCGTTTTCATATCCTTCGTTCCGTTCGATTCTCTTGTATTGTTGTCATTCCTCGTAAGATCCTTGTCGTGGTATTCATTTATTTTCAGACGTTTAAAAGCCAATCAATTTTGTGAGATATACAAAAATCATACATTTAACTTTATCGAGGAAGAAAGTTAAAACAAATCCTTTTCCACTGGACAGTGTTATATTAGAGACACATTTCTTCGAATACATTTTTATTTTAATAAAAACATCATGGTTTAGAACTAAATGTTCTACGAATAACATGGATATTTACTTGTCGTTGGTAGATATTAAACATGGTAAATATCTTAGGTTTATGAAATATTAATGATTTGTTAATAAGTTGTTGAAATTGGCTTACCCCGTAAGTCATCAAAATCCGAAGTAATCGCAGTTGCAGTCAGACGTTTAAGATTTAAACCAACATACATCTACGTCTCATTAACTTGGATTTCGAACGTTTAGCGCACCGAGCTTAAAACGGACAAGATTATCGAGCAGTTCTATCGAGATTCTATCGCGCGGCCGTTGGTAATTAGTAGTAACAGGGGTGGACATTCGAATTCATTCAGGATCATAGCCCGAGAGTTAGTCACCCCGCTAGCTCTCGAAACCCTTGGAAAACTGTCTGAACATGACGTAACACTCCTGAAAGCTCATACGAAAGCCTGACCGAAGTGGTTTTTGCGCTGTCCAGCCAGAAACAATGGCCGTTTCTTGTTCGAACTCGCCCCGCACTTGCCGTATATTATTAATTACTGTATTAATCAACGACCAACTCAAGCCATCTATTATGCATGGGTAAGGGTGACTTTCTAACTGGATTCTAGAAAAGCGTGACTTTGACGAGGCATTCTTGGTAACGCCTCAAGAACATAATATACTGTCTCGACTTATGATTAGACAATGATTTTATTTTACAAAAAAATTAAATAAATAAATAAATAGCTGTGATTTGTTTTATTTCAGATGTTTGTAGTGCGTGCATAAATAAGAAAATGGAGAAAGAAAGGTTGGAAAGTTTGAGGTATGAACGAGCTTCGATATACATACGGTGTTTAGAAGACAATGAAGAGAAAACTGAAACTGACGAGGTGGGATGAATATAATGAATAAATATATAATCAAATAAAATTGATCATTTTGTCAAACACTAAATATTGATTATTGATATCTGTTTACAGAAAAAGGTAAACGTTAATTCTACAAGGCCCTCTCGAATGCGGAGGAAAGTTAAAGACTGTCACGAATTAAAAGTGTCTTCATCAATGACTTTGAAGAGCGTGAAGGTCATGGTGAGTATTTTCAAATTATAAAATTCATTATTATAGTACTTTTTGTAGCTATTATTCACTAAATCGGCACATTTGTAAAATTTGAAACTGCAATTCAAGATTGTTTTCATCAACGATTATATGTACCCAACCCAAGACAATCAGACAACCACATAATAAATACTTGGAACAACTTAATTATGCTTCAAACTTCTTATATTGTCTTATATTACATGCTCTGGCGATCGAAGTCAAGGCGTAAAACTCATTATTAACGTCGTTATTAAAATTTTCGCGTCAATTATACATCAGTTTAGCAGCAAATGAAAAGCACGCTCGCAACAGTGGTCGAATGGTAGATCCACCCAAATTAAAAAATAAAAAATAAAAGAAAAAGTGGGGGAAAAAATACCAGCACACAAAAGTAGTAAAGCGTAGTTATGGCTGGTTAGCATATGCCGGTGAAGTAGTGTGCTTAAACTATTAAGCGTATTTATATTGCGAGGCCGGGACCGTCTCACGGGGCCACTGGCAAAAACTCGAAAGAGCATAAACCTCGCGCTAATAACAGGCCTCCATTCCACTTTACTTCGCTCCGTGTTGCACTCAGCCTCCATTCAATTCTCTTCCTCTCGTTCTAGCGCTCGCAAAATTGTTCTTGCAAAAATTACTATATTTTATAGGAACCGAAGGACGACGGACAGTAACGCTATTCGTTTCTCGGTGCCCCTTCGTTTCCATTACTTTTGATATCTTCTTCAAGTCCCACTCGTTTTCGCTTCACTTTCATAGCGAAGATTCAACAGATTGGCACAAGGTGCATTTGGAAAAAAATTAAACCTAAGCAGATTTAAAGATAACCGAAGATTGGATCGGCCAAGATAGGAAGTTGCTCACAGATGTTGAAATTGATAGAGAGAAGTAGACTGCACATTTATCTAATTGTAAATTCATAATCAAATTACAAACAATCAGTAAAATTGACTAAATAGTTTCATTAATTAATTAATTGCGTAGTAAAATTTAAAGAATCTAAGATTACTATTTTTTCAATATATAAGTTGATTTGATTTGAAAAAAACTGTTATGAACATTTATTTTTGAACTGTAAATGTAAGTGAAAAATAACGTAAACTCTCAGAAGTTATTGCGACTCTTTTGTTTACGTTGTCTCTGTACACCTGCGTCGTATCATCGTTATGTCCATCTTCGTCGATAATTATGTTTTCCTCGACACGTGTTCGTCGGCACTTGTCACTCTCAGTTTCTCCCAGCGAATAAAAGGTAAATCGTCCGATGCAAAGAACGGCTCGATTCGTTGAAATCTCGTCGATCCTCTTTCGTCGCAAGGTCCAAACAATACTCGAGCAATTTCTCGTCCGCGTAGAATAACGGGAACTAATTGTCGTCAAAGCGGTGATTACCGATTTACCACGTAGACAATCGTTCACTTCCCGGAATAAGTTGGCCGATTATTTCGTGGCGTCATTCATATCGGGATTCCATTACTCGGCGTGATTTTTCGCAATCGCGTCGCGCTTTCCAATCGGCACGTCGCTCACTCTCCCACTCAGAAATGAACTCATTTGTGTTTTACGACATTGCTTTCTCACGGTGCCTTAATTGAACAATTTTGACGTTTTTGCCGCCATCGGCTGAAACTAGCCGCGACCTTAGATAAACGGATAACTTCATTTTAAGCCGAACGCCTATTCATCGGACTCGAGGTAGACAATACCGGGGAGTCAAGTTCTTCGACCTTTACGCCGGCTTCTTGTTATGGTCCTTCAACCTTCGTTTATTGCTTATAACTTGCTAAGTGCGGGTGCGCCACTTTAACGAGGAAGCTGCCTCGAGATAGCTTTACATCATGTTTTTTATTCATTGAAAATTATGTTTACGTACCCGTTTACGCTGAGCTTTGTTTATCATTCTGAACGTGTCAGCTAGTTTATAGATCATTCAGTATGGAATTCGATGTTACTTCATTGATGACTGATGAATGGAGTCGCTCGTTTGAAAATTACAAATTTGCTTTGCAACGCTTCTTTTTCTTCTCTGCCCCCCTCCCTCCCAATTTTTTTTCTCCAACTCGGGATTCAAAGAGTCATGTTCAATCTCGAGAATTTTTCTGCTATTATTTACGAGGAAATATAATAACACGCCTGGCGTTTCCGTTCAAAAGATAAATCATCTCATCACAATTCGCGTACATTGGCTTCTGATATACATATTTTGTTGCGTGATAAAATGGATTATAATTACGAGCCATAAAAATATTTACTGTTAAAATAATGATTATTACAATAGTTTTCGTTGCAAGTATTTTGTTATAAAAACGTGAATTTTTGCTGGGGTGTAATTTTATTAATAAGATAAATAGCCAGTGCGCGCGAAATAAAATGAATGGGTAAACGTAACCCCAAATCTCGCTCGGTACTAACAAAGTCATAAAGAGAAATGGCGCTTTGAAAGATGAAATTCAATTTGGTGAGCGGAGCTCGAAGCGTCGTAGAAAATGAAAAGCGAAAAAAGTGGAGCGAAAAAAAGAAAAATAGTCCGGAGAAAGGAAAAAGAAGAGAGAAAGGTGGAAATTAAAATGGGACAGTAGATATCATATATGCGTTTTTCTTCTTGCTTTCCTTTCGGCTCTCGGTGTATCTTCCGCTGCTTCCTTTATTCCTCTTTCACTCGAATTACTCGCCTCTCTTTCAACGTTTGCCGCTCGTAAAACGAAACCGAATGCATTTTACACCAACACAAAAATGACTCGTGTTCGAACTATAACGACGACGCAGTTCTGCAAATTAAGCAATTACCAGACGTATGCTCACTGCTCGTGAGAAGTATATACTTACTAACTAGTATAATTCAGACTTTTTCGAAGATTCTCCCACTTCTACTACTTGCTCTTTTTTCTATCCTTTTTTGTTTTGGTTTTTACGATTTATGGAAACACCGTCTTTACAAGTTTTTTTATGAGCATTTATAGTTTTGCGCGCATTTTTTCAGCTTACTTGTAATCCTTCTGATTACTGTAGTTTTTACGAAAGACGGTTCAATGGTGGTGGTGTGAAAAAATTTCATTGTGCATTATATTTACCTGGTAATTAAAACAAGGTGGATGAAAAGACTTGCATTTTTAAGCACTAGTTTTCTATTATCATTTTTTTTTATTTTTGGTTAGTTAAACCAGTATTACTTGAATTTAATAATAAATATTTTAAATATTATTTTTCCAGGCGATGCAGTTTTGCGGAGCACCCCCTATTGACCAGCATCTGATACATGATGAAAATGAATTGACTGATGATGACAAAACATTAGAATCTTATAAAATTTATCCAGAAGCTACTCTGATATTAAAGGTATGTATTTTTATATACAAATATATTTCTTCATATGGTACAGTAAAATTAAAGAGAGCCGATTTTTAACTATTCTTTAATCCGGGTCAAACTGTGAAAATCGTATGTCTATGTAATCATGCAATTGTTTTTAAGACTGTTTATTCATACATAAAGAAGAAAACTACTAAACATTAGGTTTTGACCAAGATAATAGAAAGCAATACTTTTTTTCTTTATCTTTAGCATGTACTATATGGTGTTTTTGTTTTGAATCCAAAGATGTCCATCTCCGATTTAGGATTGATTGATTCATTTTTGTCTACTGAAAACAACAACTGCCTTTATCAAAATTCCACGCTGAATCATCGAAACGCGAGGAGCAAGTTTTTTTAATGATCTAATGACAGCGTAATAATAGGTTTCTAACCCACAAACCTAACTTAAATTTGCAACAAAAATTACATATTCAAAACGGTTAAATGTACAAGACGATAAACGGGAATTAACTCCAACCTGGTAATAAGTCATAAAGCTCCTTCATGCAACAGCAACGCGGTAGAAACTCGTAAACTTTCGATATATAATATACAGATAATATACAGATACAAACACGTCGAAAATATTGTCCGACATTCTAAAGGATATTGCGTTCCGGAATTCAGAATCAGTCGTCTGAACGGATTTATCGCTCGTGTGCAAAAAATGTGTACGTCTACGATTTTAACGATTCCCTTGGACGTAAGCCATCAAAGAACCAAGCGCATTAATTCGATTTAGAAGCATCTACCGATCGCGGCTCGACATTGTTGGATCATAATCGAACGGCATTCCAATGCAAGGGCGGGTGAACTGACATTGGACTTTGACAATTGCATCCCCGACTGTGTAGGACAATTTCTACATCTCAAAACTGATCCTGTTGCTATATGTATTTCGTGACTCCTTTATAATGCGCGATAAAAGTGGCGTACATTGCACTCAGAAAAAAGGAAACTTAAAAAGACTTTGGGATTGAAACAAAGTATCTTAAACTTATTAATATTAAAACAAACATATATACTACGTAAACGCAACTTTTTATAACTATACACGGATTTAACACTTTAACATGAGATTTATAATTCGTGAGTCTGTAATAAGTTATGGTAGTTTCTAATATAATTTTTTTTTCTTGACCTGTATTGAAGCTACAAGAAATGAGAAAACAAAATTAAAGAAGGCAACCTTTAGCTAGCAGATTTGATAGCAGCCTCCCACAAAAGTTTATAATTACACGGCCGAACGGCAATAGCGATGGCCATTGTTCTCCTTCTTCTGCAAATGTCGCTGAGTCGAGACACGCCTAAATCCCTCAAGAGCAGTGATAAACAGTTGCAATTTAGATTGAAGATCTCGTCTGGCTAGCACCTTTCCTCTCCGGGTCTAAGACAATAGATAAGTAACTCTGAAGAAAATGGCCAAGATAAGGCGAAGGACCGCTTGAGAATTCACGTAAGACTAGGCAGAATGTTGCGGGGATTAGAGGACTCGATTGTACTGCCGCGCTGTGAGAGAGCGCCGGTTATCATTTCGCGCCTTCTTCAGTCGCCTTTGTACTCTAAATGATTGTCAAACGAGTGCGCATTTTTAATGCCTTCGATTTGATTACTCAAATGAATGGATGAAAATAACGTTGGCCGAAAGTGAGAAAAGAGGACGACGAATCAGGGCACGGGAAGGACGAGTGCAGAAAAGTGACTTTGCCTGGCAATGCCGAGCGATTGCTCGGGATCTGCGATTCGAAAGCCAAGATCTGCCGGCGAGTTTCGCGGCCTCGGTTCACACTTTCGTAACAGCCAATTATCGGGCGATCGTCGAACAATGGCGACATTCAAGCGCGAATTTCAGCGATTATGGCAACACGTATCGACGCCCGATGGAATTATGAATCGCTGGCACCACTTTCACGAGTTTACGAGCACAGAAAACGCGGTCGTTAAAGAATGCCATTGCCACATCGGCGTCGGGCCGCTCACAGGGAACCGTTGTTCGCGGAAACTGCAAAATTGTGCGCCCACTTGTTAATCACATTCGCAAGATTGTTTTCCATTATTCATGTCACTCGGGGCTAATGTCTAATGAATGCAATACAAATTTGTTGCGCGGTGTTCCCTTTCGGTGTGCGGCCGGTCATGAATTAGGCCCGGCCAGATATTTCGCCGGCCCGAAAAATCGTAGAGCAGTTTGATTTGACGTCGCGTTTTTTTCCGCTTTAATCTTCTTTTTCGCATATTTTTTTCTCATTCCTCGCCTCTTTTTCCTCCTATTTTCTCTCAGTCGCGGTCTTCATGGCCGATCGACCGGAGTCTTTAGAGTCGCTCGGTCGGTCCCGTCTCCGACGGGCGGCAGCCGCGTTTGATGTTGTGTGACGAATGTCCGCGTTGGACGCGCTTCTTTCGTCCCTTTCTTTGCCCCTTCCTTCGCCTCATCGCCGCTGCCGTCTCGCTCGCTCTCATTCAGAAGCCGGGTCTTCTCATCAACATCACCAGTACCATATTACAAGCCGTCGCATATATACATATATATACATCTATATATAAACACATATATATATATATATTTATGTACATATGTGTACTTATATATGTATACATATGGGCACATGATTGCAAAAGAAAATTGGAAGTCTTGATGCGTAACGCTTATTTGTCTCTGATATCGCACAAAGTAACCTCAAACAAGCAACAACAAGTACGGTGACGTTACGCTAGACGATCGGTAAAAAGTTGTATAATAATTAGTAGCAAACTGTTTTTGTATCGCGACAAAAATTATTCATCCACTTTCTTTGAACGTCTTGTGATTTCATGTCGTAGTTTGCACTTCGTTTATTGTTGGCCAAAAAAAGCTTTGGTATAGACATTACTAGCTTTTTATTTCCAGCGTGTCTTTTTTTCTTTTATTTTGTTGATTAGTATTCTTATTTCATGCAAGTAATGTATCTCAACTTTGCTATATCTGTCTGATCAGTCGTGAAAAATTGCCAAACAATGTCTACGAAAAATTGTGCCTTCACGTTTACATTCATTATAATCGTTCAGCAGTCGTATTTTTAATTATCAAAAATTGAATAGTATATAAATTGGGTGCGATTCTTCTTCTGCGTTTTATTTCCTGTACTCCGCATCTCTTGCAATAAAAAGCGACTCGCAAGAAACGCTAATTTGCATTGCAAAATTTTTTGCAACCTTCTTTTGTCGCGGCAAAAGTCACTCGCTTTACTACAGACTTCGACTTTCTTTCCATTCTCCCCCCGCTCCGTATCATTAAGTATGTTCATGAAACGTTCGCATAATTGACACATTAGATGTAAGAAGTTGCAGACAAGAAGTTTCAATTGCGTTACGCGTTTTGTGTACGCGCAATGATTTATGGCGCCGGTAGATCGTAAAACAATTAACGGGGATAAAATGAAAATTCAAAGTCAAAATGCCGGGAAAAACTTGAGCACCGACTTTCTTTCGGCTAATGCGATTCGATTTTACGATTGCCATAAATTGTCATTCATAGGTGATAAAGGAATAATAGCCGCGTCGCGGTATGTGACGCCGCCGATCGTCCAATCAGTGCGCGGCTTGCATTCCAGTTTGTCGAAATGCATTGCGCGCTAATTGGGCCGGGGCCAATTTCGGCGGCAGATTTGCCCCGCGGAATTTCGGCCGACTGATCGCGACGGAAAGCTCGTCGTTTACCGAGCTTGGAACGATTTGTTGCCGGGACTCCGCGTAGGCCCTCGAGCGAAAAGTCCGAGAATACGGCCGCGCCGTCGCAAACGAGGATCATGTTTACACGGAGGTTATGGAGCCAAAACTCGTCGCTACTCGCTCCCCCGAAGACAGTAAACGCGCCCTCTCGTGCAGATAATGCCAACAATTATCCGCGTCGCTGAACTCGTCATAAAAATCGAATCACTTTCTAATGTTACCCGTTGGAATCTTGGACCTTGCGAAACGCAAACAACGTACGCATTATCCGACGGTTTTTCGGATTCAATTGCAGCGAATATATTTTTGACCATTGGTCGACAGCTCGCGACGATAATAATGTTCGTGAAATGCGAACTGAAATACATCTTTTCATTCGAAAATTGACAATAACTGGACTTCAAATTTAGATACGAAAAATACACTATCTATTCTGTATGCTCTGTAGAAACGAAAACGAATATCAAATGTAGGTGTAAACTTTGGTTCGGCGATTACGTTGATCGTAGATTTGCGAATCACTGATGAAAAAATTGTTGGAAGAACTTTTTTCCTGTCGATGATTGATGATTGATTGAATCTTTCAAACGTATCGACGTTGCGTTGAAAAACGCGGAGATTAATTGCAATTAATTTATCGCCGCATACCAATTTACGATTAGAATGAAAAGAAACTAGAAGCCGTCGAAGAAAATGTTTTTCTTCGCGGCACAACACTGGTATTAATTTACCGGGGGTTTATAATAGTCATGAAGATTAAGTCATATTTGCAAGATCATGGATACGACGCGACGAAATACCAAATAAGAATTATTAACGTTGATATTATCGAGGTGCGCGTTGCAGTAAAGCAATCAACGTTATCCGGGAGTAAAGAGAGAAAAAAAGAAAGAAAGAAAGGAAAAATATAATAATGAAAAACTGAAAAAAAAAAAAAAAAAAAAAAAAAAAAAGACGGCCCGGGGGCCGCAACAAAGAGAAAGAAGGACGATACAGCGCCCCCCCCCCCCCACACCACATCGCCGCCGGCCCCCAGCGAGAGCGAGAAGTTAGCTGTGGCGTTGTCATCGTATTCAAGTAAAAAACACAAAAAACTATCTCGAGACGATATATGGCGGGCGATGCTGATACAATGGTCGGTTGTATGTCACTCACGTCGGAATATGGTGG
>JABFOV010000764.1:0-32164 GCA_022817685.1 Aradophagus sp. ZL-2020
CTATATAGGAACCCATACCATCTAGGAACCTATCTGGGTTCCCATATGAGTTCAATTTGATCAAATTATCACCCATCAGGGAACCCAGATAGGTTCCCAGATGATATGGATTCCTATAGGCTAAGAGAGTAACTACAGTAGAGACCTCTAATTTACGGGAAAGAACTAGAACTGGCTTATTCAAAGTTAATTTTCTAAGATAATATTAAGTAAATTGATGTAAATGTTTCGTTTTGTTTATCAAAGATGGATATGATAATAATTTACAGACAAATATTTAATCAGATTTTAAAAATAAACAAGTGCCCCGCAATTAGGTCCATAGTTGAGATGGCGCTTTCGGCGTTATAAAGAGATACTTTCTTAGCGTACACTGAGAAAAAAACTACTGATCTAGTCTTGATTCACGACTCCTCCAGCATTGGCTGTCAATACTAGCCACTATAAAACTGTTTCAGTGTTAGCAATTCCAATTACGTTAACCCTCCATCAGTATGATTTCAGTACCGATTCAGCATTGAATTCAAGCCTTCGTCAGTATTTCAATATTGATGTTGTATTACGGGGACAAACTGGACAACCAATAGCGAATCAGCATTGGTTCCCAAACTGCTGCAACTATTTATATTAGAGTGTTGGCAAGCAACACTGAAGTGATAGTTTTTTTTCTCAGTGTATATATGAACCCAAGTAAGTTCTTATATATGTTTCTGTGTCAAATTCCTATATAGATTTCTATATGATGGATGATTTTTTCGGGACCCTATTAAAATGATGGATAGAAACAGATACTTGGCCAGAGACACTACTGTCTCCTAATGAAAACCATAGAAACAGATAGATTTTGAATTCGACTTTTGTCTCCGTTTCAATCTGTTTCTAAATGTTTGTTTCAGCAGTTATCTGTCATTTTTAACAGGGACCAATGGTTTCACATAATGTGAATTTCCTGGTAGAACACCTTACTTATTATACGTAAAATATATGTACATATACGTATATTATACGTATAAGGGATCAATGAGAGCTAAACGCCCAACTAATATACGTATAATATACGTAATGTTCTATTCGCGAAAAAAATCGCCTAGAGATGGCGCTGACACTAAAGCAATATGGCGGTTATAAAGTATTTACATTTGAATGGTAAAAATTGCTGAAGTAAATATTAATTAATCTTAGCTTTTTAGTGTCATCAGAGCAATCAGCACCGATATTTGTGATCTGCTATGCAATAATGACGTTCTGTAATAGTGATTTTCATTTGAAAAACATTAGCAGGTAAATGACGAAGTAATTTATATTAGTTTTTCAAATTGCCACCGCGTGGCGCTATCGTTGATTCAGATTGCGAATGAGGGTTAAAACAAAACCCTAAACCATTTTTTTGAAAAAAGAATTTTTCGTACAGGATAAGGTCGAATTGAAGTGACAAGTTCGCAAGTGTGGGAGTGAGCGCGTTACGTGTGGTTCAATCGAATCCAGTTGATTGAGATTCAGGAATGCAAAATGGCGTTTGACGACGAGTCCCGAGCGTGGTCAATGAAGCCGCGCGCGAGCACGTACAAATCAAGGAGCAGGATCGTATATTACGGCCGACATGCTGTAAAAAGAATAGTCCTATAGATGAACATGCCCTTACGTGGCCGAATACGTTCGATAGCAAGCCCGTGCCTGTGTATGATGAAATGGACTCCGATCCTTTTTCAAGCGCAATTACACATACAGCGGCGGCACGCAAAAATGGGAGACACGATTACACTTGCGATTTCAGTCACCGACAATCGGATGAATGATTCCGTTTTAAATTGTATTTTCATTACGGATAATTTATCTTTACGACTGTCGGGATAAAGCGCGCAAGAAAATCATCGACTATCGGTAGGAAATGAACCCGACAATCGAGACGTTAGTAGCTTGGTTGGATGAAATGTGCGAGCGTAATGATCGCAAACATGAATGAACCCTGACATGAGATCAGTGACCCTGGATCTATATATACTCGTGCATAATTTCAGCGCGCTTGTTCGATCATGCTTAAGGAGAAACTGAATCAGATGGTCTGCTTCTTAATGACCATCCTAACAAAGAATTCATATAGGATCGTATATAGGAACTTGATGTAGGAATTTACTTGAGATTATACCTCTTGAGATTCTAAATAGTATGAGTAGGAGCTTATACCATCTAGGAAATTATGTAGATTCCTATTTAGCTATGATTTCATCATATTGTTAGCCAGTAAAGAATCCAGATAGATTTTTAGATATTGCAGGATCCTACATAGAATGCCAAATACATTTCTATGCCATATTCCTAATCGATACTATCTAGGATTTTTGTAAGTTCTCATTTGGGTGTAATCAGATAAAATCATTATCCATGAAGCAATCTACATAGGTTTTTAGATGTTATAAGTTTCTACCTCAAATCATAAATAGGTACTTATGTAGGAATCCATACCATCTAGGAATTTATGTCGATTCCCATTTGGGTGGAATGAGATCAAATGGATCAAATCGTCTCCTATAAGGGATTAAAGATAGGTGTTTAGGTGGAACGTGTTCCTACGTAGAATCCCAAATAGGTGCCTATTTAAAAATCCATACCGTGTCAAAACTTGTATAGGTTTCCATATGGATATGATTCAATCAAATCAGGGGGATGCAGCTTTCATATAGAACCGTGTTAGAAAACTGATTCCTTTAACCTTCCGTTGCATGCCTTATGAGCAAATCGCTTACAAGAAAGAGAAGTCCGAGTGAGATTTTTGCAACGCAAAAGAGACACTAAAAAAGGCGCGAGTAACAAAAGGTTAAAGGCGACAATTTTTCCTGACAGTTCCGCAGTGGCGCTGATCTCGGGCACGGATCATAAAATGATTTACTAAACAAAAATTATTATTGCAATTTTACTACTTATAGACAAAGATTATCAAACATAAGTTTATTGACAGGTACACTTTCATAAGCTACACGGAGAAAAATAAAAGACTAAATCGGTATTGGATCAACACTGAAAACGTATTTTAAGGACAGTGATATGTAAACATTGGAATAGAGAAAGAAATAGAAATGTTTTCTCAGCATATGAAAATCCATTAAATCCAATACAATAATTTCTTAATTGTAAAGTATTGGTTTTGTGTTCCACTGATATTGTAAATCTACAATAAGATTTGATAAGCGAATCTATTGAATAAACGGAAAGTATTGTAATTTTGCAAAAATTCTAATTTTACATACAAGAAAAGGTACCTACTAAAATTAAATATATTTTTAAGTGCATTCTGTAGTCATTACGAGAAAAAAAGATTATAAGATCAGTTAGAGTATATTACTTAACGAGGAAAAAATTATATTTACACCAACAAAAAAAAAAAAGATTGAGCAATTTGGATGATCTCAAAAGACAACTTTTATATCCGCTGAGGTTTCACTCGATCGATCAAATTTTGATCGAGTCGAATTGATCAGTTTTTGTTAAAAAATTGATCAATTTTTTTTTTACCCGGGTGGGTTTCCTAAGTAGATAGATGCTGCGTAGAGATTTGTCTTGGTACTGTAGGAACTTTCGAGTTTTACAGAAAGTGGCGGTGATTTAGCCTGCTCAATCTACTGGTAATTCCGTATGTTCGGAAGTGGTTCGGCTATATAGCTTCTCGTATTCGCAAACATAATTTTTACGTTTTAAACGGAAGGAAAAGTGACATTTCAACATTCAAAGTCCGCGAAATTGATTTTACTTGTAATAGAGGATTGAGAAATGATCTGTTTCATGGTTGGTTAAATTGTTATCCTTGCAATTTAAAGTCATTATTTTCTTATACATCGAGCAGACGAAATTAAAACTTGAAAAAAATTGGATAAAGTGAAATATTATTTGTAATTTTTTTAAGTAGAAATTAAAAAACAAGAAACAAACAAAATACAATTGAAAACAATTATAGTACAGTAATGGAAAAATCAGGAGCGAATTTCACGCACAAAATGTCAGCGTTCGAATTTGTTTAATAAATAAAAAAAAAAAAGGGGGAAACTTCCTGCCCACATAATTTTTCCTTACTGTACTCCAGGACGTCTGACATTGATTCGTTTTATAATAACGTTTCTAGTCGCGTGTCTGACTCGCGGAACATTTTCATCCTTTTTTCGTGACTCGCTACAAACAAGGTATAATTGAATTTGGATAAAAAGTTATCTGTCAAATGGAGTCTGTTATCGCGTAACATCTAGCGGACTCCGACAACATTCCTTAACAACGTTGACATTTATCTTCTAAATCGGATTGATACCGATCTTCATGAATAGCCGATCCCTAGATGGTCTTCCTGGTTGGAGCGCGTCTTCTCTAACAAACCTCGCTCGCATGCAAAGCACTCATTAACGACTCTTTTCGCGCTAGCTGATTCAAAAACTGTTGAGAAAGGTGTGGACACCGAAGTTTCACGTCGTATTATGCTCCGACCAGTTTGCAAGTAGTCAATACATAAAACTTTATAACGTTCATATTCTGAGAAGATATGTCGTTGGTTTGAAGAGGAAAAGAAAATAAAAGAGGAAATAAAGAAAGTCCGGGGAGAAAAAGGCTAAAGGAACTGTCGACCGTGCTAATTCAATTGCCAAGTTTTTGATCGCAGACTAACAGCAGTACCGTATCTGCTGGTGCCACAGTTCCAGCAGGATAATCCTGATACAACCGACAACGTCCATTAATTGCAGCGACGCAATAAATTACATGCGAATCAAATTATGAGAATCATTCATCTTGCAGGCGACATCTCATTCGCAAACACTGTTTTCTTTTCCCGCATCACGTGTCAGAGAGTCTTGAAGTTTGCGTTAGTTTTATTCTTCGGAGGAGTGGAATAACAGTCTATGTGATTCCGCGAATTATTTAGCGCCTTGATGTTAAAGATGAATTCTGACGATGATCAATCAGATTCTAGAAACGAAGTACTTTACTAGTGTGAAATACTGCATTTCAACGACAATTTTATCGTAATGCTTAGTTTACAATGAAATTTGTATATTTATGGTAAAATTTAGGTTAGTTAATTTTAGCTTTTGTTTACATAAGGAAAATCTTTCATAAATTATCATTTACAAAAGATACGTGCACGATCTCTTAAAAATAAAGTAAAACTATATGCTAAGAGAGTATCTCTATAAAACGCCGCGAGCGCCATCTCAACTTAGGAACTAATTATGAAGTGTTTTTTTTCTTTAAATTTTTGTTTTTAGATTATTAAAGTATCCATCTTTGATAAGCAAAATGAAACATTTGTAATATTAATTTACTTTATATTTTCTTACAAAATCAACTTTGAATATGCCAATTTTAGTTCTTTCCCGTAAATTAGAAGTCTCTACTGTAGTTACTTTCTTAGCCAATTATATTAACCCGCCGCTGGTCGCGCGTCATTTTGTAACAAAGGTGGTCGCGCGTAAGCTGCCAGTTTTGCACGTTGATTGGCTTAGAAAATGCGGTGTTACCGAATCAAAGAATTGAGCGCCACTGAGCGCTTTTCACCGTCGAACGAAATGGCAACACCGCATTTACAATCCGAGTAACAAACCTAGTCGCACAGTGAGCTGCACGCTAACATTTGGATGTCACGACATTGTTTTTGACCTCATATCTTCAATCCTACGATTTGATTGACGGTTTCAAGTTCATAAATCGGTCGAGTAATGTTTAAAGAACAAAGTCAAAAAATTTCAGGATCGATTATCAGATAGGTTAAAAGTTATTAAACTTCGAAAAAAAATGTGCATAGGGTTAAAAATCTTTCGCTTACAAACAAGTCGTTAGAGCAACTCCTGCATAACATAACCTCTACACCTACAATCGCGTTCAATTCGACTTAAACGAACACGTAATATAACGATTTTGTTAGCTAATAAACAATCAACACACTGGAGATTATAGAAGATCCAGAACAAGTTGTATCTAAGGCGGGGGTTGAATTTTTCCGTCACGAGAGGTTAAAGGAAATGCAAAGGTGTAATTCTTTTACTTTGAACCAAATGGCCATTTTTGTTCTTTGGTTAGGGCCGTGAGAAATACTGGACAACCGACAGTCTCGCTCATTTATCCGTTGATCCGAATTCATTCAAACGTGCGAACTTAAGTAGGCGTTGTTCTCGTGTAAACAACGTCGAATTGGCCGCCATGTGAGGGTTTAATTAAACCAGAGGTGCAGTGTTTCACGCGAACGCAAGTGTGTCGCCGGGTTACGTAAGGTTGTTGTGTATTTATTGCGCGGTGTTTATTAACGCTCACCTCCCGCTGAACTTAGGTTACAAATGAACAGTGCCTGGAAAGCGTTTTGACGTTAGGCGCCACGTTTATTTTAGATGGCGAGTAAATATAAACTAGGCAACAATTTTGAAATGTTAAGATAATTGTCAGGAAAATAAAAGTTCGAGGAAAATGATCAGGATCCATAATTTTCGGAGTGGTAAGAATAAATTACGTAAATGTTACAGTTGTTGATTATTGGTTAACGTAGCAAAAGTGTTGCATTTTAAGTTCTGTACCTACCTAATATAGAGTTTGAACTTTGAAAAATTATTACTCGTTTTCTTATAAATTTAAATGAACCTCAAAAACATATTATGCATACATTCAGAGAAATCGAAGAAGCTAAATCAACTGAATATTCAATTAAAGTAGGTAAATAAATTAAGAATCAATTGATTTAACGGAAAATCAGTTCAATTAAGTAAATTACTAATTTTTCCAGTTGTGCCAACCGAAAATTTGCAGTTACTACCGGGTAACAACTGATGCTGGATAAAGTTTTATATCAGTATATTCCTAGTACAGTATAAACCAATTGTCGATGAGTGCGAAAGTATTGTTTTGCGCACAGTCACTATTTACAAAAATAACTGCTTTCCTAGCTCGTTGGTACCACTAAAATATGTTGGCATCACTGACTTTCGATCCGTGATACCAACCATATTTTGTTTTCTCGATAGGAAAAACAACTAGGGAGAAATAACACTTATGTTGTTAGTCTGAAGGGCGGCTAACTTATAATTCTTCTTTTTCTCCTTTTTCTTATTTTTATTATTTTTGTTACTGGAGCTTCATCTTTGAGGATTTTGTGTATATATGAGTGTATATGTGTATTCAATAATGTACAACCTCGCAGTGTTATCTACGCAGTGCAACGTGAGACTTTGTAATAGTCGGCCTAGCGTCGACATTTATTTTTGTACAATTAAAGGGTATATCCCGTAAAGGAATAAATAAATAAATAAATAAATAAATAAATAATTCTTTTTGTTCTTGTTACATAATATACCATTCCATTACACCTTCAGAGTAAGAACTTCGGTTACGAAAATTCAATATTAAAGTTGTTAATCTTTGAAGTCACATTTTTCTGAATGCAACACCATCGATAAAATATCTCCGTCGCGTTTATGCTAATTGATAACTAATTAATCATGCTTCGCTTCCGGCAGATTTCGTGCCTAGACGTTAGGTTTCGTGTTCGGCTCGAGTTTTCCATCCGTCGTGCGAATTGTACAAGTCGAGGACGGTGACCTGCGCTTGAACTATTCGTTTCTCGAAAATCACTTCCCCAGCGCGGATGATACGCTTAAATACATCATTAACCGCGCGGCTATATGTTTATAGTGGCAGGAAATTTTCACACTTGGCGGCGGCCGAAAAAAGCAAGTCTGCGAAATTTCACTTCTTCAATCACCGACGCAGCCGCGAGAACTGGATTGCAAGACTTATTAAAACAACCTATAATTATTTGCTGCTTAGGAATGTTGTTTTTGTCTCATGTGCTCTTCCGAACCGAGTGAAAATGGATAATAATATTCATTACTGTTCGATTCGAATCAGTGCGCGGCCAATTGAAAGATCGAGGGTGGCGTTTTTGTTACTTCTTCGTTGTTTCGCTTTTTTTTAGCCACAATAAGTCAGTCTTATCGACGTTTAGTACACATTAAAAACACTTGTCTGTGTAAAAGTAACAAACGAAAACTTTTATCTGATACATTAAGAACAAATTTAGGAAAAAATGTATTAAATTACAATCATTATTGGAAATAAAGTTGTAAATATGCGACGAAATAAAAAATTATAATATATGGTTGTATTGAAGTATTAAAGTAAAATGTAGTATTATAAAAGCCTTTCAAAGAATTTCAACGAAAGTGTTCGTTTTTCCTGTGAATCTTTCCTTTTTATCGATAATAGTGAAAAGAGTAGGAGGGATTTTCACTTTTCTCCATAACTTAAGGTTTTTTGACTAACTATCGAGGGTTGCTCAATCGAGGATCGAATGTATGAAATCGCACGAGAACCCTAGCAAAACGAAAAATACATTGTTATAACATTAACAACATATTATTTCTCAAAAATATACTAAAAATATATTGTCATTATAATATTAATCTATTAATAGTATATTATTGGTATATTAATAGTATATTTTTAATTTATGAATACTATATTATTAATATACTATTAATATATTTTTAAATTTCTGTACATTTGTATAGCTGGCAATATACTGTTGAATTATTGCTGGTTTGTTTTTAATATAGTGACAATATACTGTCACGTTATTAACAAAGTATCAGTATATTGACAATACACTAAGAATATTTTGAAAACTGAAATATATGTTTGCAGTTAGAAATATATTGTCAATGTAATGACCGTATAATGTCAATATACTAATAAATATTTCCCAGTTGCTACAAAATATTAACATTATTGACCATAGCCTGCGATAGCTTAATGGTTAGGGTATAATGGTGTGATTCATTAGGTCCTGAGTTCGATTCCTCAGCATTTCAGTTTTTTCAAACCGATATTTGATGTTAAAATACAAATTGCAGTTAGAAACAAAATTATAAAGCGTTCTTTACAAACACATAATAACAGAAAAGTTTTTTTTAAAATAATAAAATTCATTTTAATATATTAACAATATACTAACACTATATTGACAATATACTATTAATATATTATTAATATACTATTAATATACTATTAATATATTCTTAATACACTGTTATTATATTGCGTTTGCAATATATTGTAAATACATTAACAATATATTTTTCGTTTTAGTAGGGAAGTGGGATAAAGTGCAGTTGCTATATCGAGGCTTATCGTACGGTCGAGGGTTACTCGATCGAGGATCGGGGATCGCTCAATAGAGGCTAGAATGTAAATTCGTATGAAATTTCACGAGAAAGTTTGAGCTCGTGTCAACAGATAATTCTCACTTTTCGAAATCAGATCGGGACTCATTGAATTAATTATCTCGACTAAC
This sequence comes from Aradophagus sp. ZL-2020, assembly GCA_022817685.1. NCBI lineage: Eukaryota > Metazoa > Arthropoda > Insecta > Hymenoptera > Scelionidae > Aradophagus > Aradophagus sp. ZL-2020. The sequence goes on from JABFOV010000764.1 coordinate 9,314, forward strand.
CAAAGTGCCACAGAACCGATCGAAAATCCTATCAATCTACCTTATCGAACATTTCACTCTCGATCTCGATTTCATGAATTTACGCGCAATCGCGGCGGTAAAACAGGAAGTAATGCTTCGTTAAGTCGTTCGAATATGAATAATATCGCACGCCAACGTTTCTAATGCGAATTGACGTTAAGTATTTTAAAATGCCCATTGAAATTAATCAATCGCGCGAATTAATCGGCCGATAAAAGTTTCTTGAGCAGCCAACGGCCGATTGCCGCGCGCTTTTATCGACGCGTCATTTCACGTGCCATTTATTTCCGATCCGGTCGTCCGCTCGGATCGGAATTTGAAACTGTTGAAAAATGAATTTACGCTTATTAAGCATTAGTCTTCGATGCGAATTAAGCACAGCGCCATTCTTTTTTCGTATTCTCTCGCACGACAACTGCGACAAACGGACGAAAATGCGCCCATAAGCAGAAACTCGTATTCATTTAGTCTTCAGCTTGCCGATGAAGACATAGAAATAATTATGTGTACCCGTTCATTCAGCTTTGTAAGCATCTAACGTTACTCAAGGTGGATTCTTTTACAAAGAATTCGTGATGATAAAATATGTTGGTTTCGCTGAAATGAATAACTTTTTTCTATATTTTGAATAAATATAATTTGAATGAAAATAGCAAAATTTAATAAAAAAGTTTCTTTAAAATAAAAAAACATTTTTTTTATCTGTTTGTATTGTTTGTGTTTTGTATTATTTTTTAAATTTGGGTGATTGCCTATATAATAAAATTGTAAATAGGGACCCCATAAAAAAGAAAAGTATTTTTTTGTACGCAAATAATTTTTATTTGAAATACCAGCTAAACTTTTGCAATAGCGGCAAGAAATTGAAAAACAATTGACAAAAATTACACAGTAGTTGAGTGCCGAGAAGATTGATTAAATAACAGTACCGATTTTTACAATGAACTTTATCCGGGGATTTACATTTCATTTCTATTTTTGCGGGACGAGTTAACTGTGGTATCGATTAACCTTTTGCGCCTGATGAGCAAGAGAAACGTTGGTACGATCTTGTACCAAGTGTCATTGACTTGACCAAAAAAGCTAATTACTAAGTCGATTGACGATGTGTTCTACCGAACGTTGTTGGTTTTAAGTCACGTTTTCGGATAGGTCAACTTTAACGCATTTTTTATTTTTATTCTGAATTCATGTTTTTCAACTGGAATTTCGGTTGAAAAACATTTTTCCAACGTGAGATATAGTTTTTAAAAACAATTTCGAAAATGATTGTAACGTTACGTCATACATTCAAAATGGGTTTAACTATGAAACTAAGTAATACGTTATACAGTAAATGACGAGATTTTAAAACTAGGTTAGAGGTTGCTAAATTACCAGTCGCAATCCGACCTTGCGAAAGGCGGGAAACGAAATGAGCATTTTTACCACGTTTGGTTCGATCGCGTGCGTGCCTTTGCAACGCTGACAATTTATCTCTGTCGCTGTTCAGTGCTGCCGGATCGGATGATCTGTCCCTGCTTGAGAATCACAAATTTTCGTAACAAAAGGTTAGCTTTTTGTAAAAGAGAAATTATACCGCTTATATACATACAAACTAAACCTATCTAAACAAAATATTGAACTATGCACCAAGGAAAATAATTACTTTTGATGAGAAGAATTAAAAATTGCTGGAATTCATCCATAATGCTTGTAGAATAAATACAGTCGAACCTCTCTTGAGTCAGGCGACGTTGACTCGATGTGAGAGTTGGCAACAGTGCAGACATAGAGGAGGAGCGCGTTGATCCGCCATCTTAAATATGTAAAACAATGGTATCTACTGTTCTAGAACGATTTTGACTGTCTGTGTTACAAGTCAAATTTTATTGGTCGATTATTGGACAGAGAAAAGGGCGTTCTGTTGTAGGAAAAAGCTATGACGAGTCCAATTTTTTTGGTCTTGAACATTGGATTCGGTATAGCGTCGACGGTATTATTACTTGCGACTGCGAAACATGAGTTCAAATCCTACTAACGCCGCTAATTTTCAATGACATGTTTTAGTTATGCATAATTTTTCATAATCTCAAAGGTGATTTTTTTGTTACAAATAATAGAGTAAGCAATGCAAAATAAATATAATTTGTTCAATCTTTATGTAGAATTACGTGGCAACACTGTCACTGCCCTGTCAGTGCTGACGTGGACATAAAGATGATTGATATAATAGCCGATTTTCATGCTTAGAAAGCTATCAGTAAAAGTAATAGTACATTATTCGTTCGACTATCGTCATTTGAACAGCGACGGCACTCGACAAATTGGCTGAAAAAATATATATTTTACATATCGTCTCTGGAATGCAGCGTCGCGCATGTCAGTGACAGGCAATTTTCGAACCTAGCCGTAATATAATCATGGTTTTGTTTCAAGGAAATGTGAATATAATTGGGTATTAATGCGAATTGTCATAGGCAATTTTGATTTATGATTATTTGCTCATTTCTTCGTTGGCGAATAAAGATTTATCATCCATTAAAGTATTGTTTTAGGATAAATAAATCATTGGAAGAAATTCATTATCGTCGAGTAAAAATTCAAAAGTAAAAAAATCAATTTTTTTTTTTTTTTTTAAAGAACATTAATTTGAATTATTTTGATACAAGCAAATAACAATACACGGAGAAAAAAATCCTAGTGTAAATCACTAGACTGACATGTAAAGCTGGGACAAGTCGAAAAATAGCATATATTGACAGCTTTTTTATATTGTATGCAATATTGTGTTGAAGGTATTATTATACGTCAACGAGCAATCGAAGGACTAGTCTAGTAAAAATTGTAAACGTTACACGGAGAATTCCTAACACTACTGAGTAGTTTTATAAGACACTACTGAGTAGTGTCGAAGATGACAGAAAATCGTAACCTCTAAAGATAAACAAAGATGTCAAAAAGAAATTTTCATTTCTTTTATCCTTGTTTATCTTTGGAGGTTATGATTTTCTGTCATCTTCGACTTTACTCAGTAGTGTCTTATGAAACTAATCAGTAGTGTTAGGAATTCTCCGTGTTGTTTACAGAAGAAAAGCTTGTAAAATATGGGTGCTTTGAGCAAGGATTGATGGCAGGGGGATACCAGTTGGACTGTCATGTCGGAGGCCAGCGTTCAAATCTCGGATGATGAAGCATTGGATTTTCCAACACAAAGTAATTTCGTCAGATAAATGCAATAAAAAAAACGACAAATGACAGTACTCCAGGATCTTCAAAGTGACTTAATATTTTATGAGTTTTCAAGAATTTACTAGACGGTCTGATAAAAAGCAAAAGATTTGTGGCTTGTTCACGCTTTAATAAATCAGTCTAGTAATTTGTAATGAATTTCCAAACAGATTATGCTAGGATTTTTCTCTCCGCGTCAGAAAGGAAACAAAAGCCCTGATAGGAAAAAATTTAAAAATATTTGCAAACTTATTTTATCAACATTACTAAAATATAGAAAAATATTAAAAATTGCAAAATATTGTTAACTACTTTATAACGATTGAAAAGTAAACTTAACCTCTAAAAGAGGTTAAATATTAAAAATATTCTTAATTGGTTTTTCATTAATATGGGATATATAGAAGTTTTTTTATATTATCTTTTTTAATTTACTATGTCTTAAGGGCGGAACTTTTATACAAAATAAATTTTAGGCAATCTGTAGGCAATCTTTTCATCCGACAAACTATAAAGCCCAGTTAGGATAAGAGATGCGTTCTATGCATTACGAGCACGGACGTTTACGATGTTGCATTTACGTGCACGCGATTCATTTGCCTGCTCCGTGCTCTTTTGACAGAATTTCTCCCCGAAATTACCCATCTCGCGAAATCTTTTATCCGCGATACGTGTTTCAGGTGAGTCGTCCGTCTTTTGAATTATCCGAGTTATCTTTCGGTTATGGTTGTCATAAAACTAAGCTCGCTCGTGAGATTTTTCATACTCTTCTTAGTCAAATTTTTCGTCGACCAATATTTCATCAGAAAGTCAGATTAATGTATAAAGTAATTTCACGTTTTTTTTTACGAAAATACAATAATTATTTATTTATTCATTTATTTAATTATTTATATGTATACCTAACATAGATGAGTTTACATAAATAATTTTATTTTTCAGTTGTTGCTGCGAATAAAATTAAGTGCGATGAAATAAGTTGAGATAAAATGGAAAACATCTTTTCACCCATAACATTACATTTTCGGCTGAAAATATATATACAGCAAACTCATAATAAGGAGTTACGTGTTAATTTAATTTATAAACGGCAAAATAAAGACTAAACAATAGTAAACAACGGCACTTGAAAAAGCAGTTTCATAGAGACGCACGAAGAGAACTGTTTCATTAAGTTATACGAAGATCATCGTTATTATCATCCGAATGGCTTGTAATTTAAAACCCTAGCTTTAACAGCTATAATCACCGGCGAAACAAAGATGGTATTATAACGGTCATTTCACAAAGTTTGCTGAACAGATGCGCGTAATGTTACGTCGTTGTGGAATCATTGATTAAAAAGCAGAATCGTCGATCGCGCGTGTAAAAGTATAATTATAAAATGCGCGAGACAATTTCGCCCGGCTGATTTAAGATCGGTTCAGAGCCTTCGTCATTTTTCTCCAACGAAGATTGGATCGACCGGCCGATAACGATCAGCCGTGTAAGGATTTCGCCGACAACGTTAGGGTGTACGGCGACAGTCTTTCCTCGAGTTTTACAGGATTACGTCGCGAAATCCTATTATTTATTGAATCGTGTTTACAGTCTTACAATCGCGGGATTATAATTCCAGTTATTGTGTCGCCAACGAGCAGCATATTTCTCTTCGGCGATTTCACGAAATTTATGTTTTGCAAAAAAGCGAGTTCAATTAATACCTTGAAACATCGAAACAAGTAAAAGTTAAAATTTGGTTGATAAAGCTGTAGTGCTTTGCCTTTTACACAATGTACTTTACCATTCAAGTAATGACTTTTATTATTTGATTCTTGTAGCTGGCAACACTGAAAATACAATGGATTTAAACTTAGATAGATCTTACATTCAATTGTTCAATGTCAAATATATTTATGAAAAATTGAACATCAAATTTTGTGGAGAATTTATGAGATTCAGTTTTTGTTATTTGATTACGCCCCTAATAAAAAAATCCATATAGGAACCTATATACGAATTTGCAATAGGAACCTACATAAGAATTTATTTGGGTTCCTATGTAGGAATCCATATTATCTGGTAACCTATTTGGGTTCCTACATGAGTTCAATTTGAACAAATTATCACCCATCAGGAAATCTGAATAGGTTCCTAAATGGTATGGGTTCCTATATAGGAACGTAAGTAACTTCCTATGTAAGTTCCTGTGTGTTAAATTCCTATATAGGTTCCTAAATGGATTTTTTCGTTAGGAAATTTGTCATTTGATAATAAAACTTTGTTTTTGATGTTAAAAATCCCTAGTTTGGCGGGAAATTGCACCGATAACTGACAAATATGAATAAAAATGTACAAATTTGGTAATGGAATATCGTCCTCCAAATTGAAAGTGAAATTCTTCGTAAAAATGTGTTCCCAAAAGGTACAAAAATTTTTACTGAACATATTCACAAAAACCTTTGACTTCGACTTGATACAAATACTTATTCAGCAAGTGTCGTATTTTTTCGTGTCCTCTTGAATCAAATCACCTCAGCTTGGGAGTGATTGTTTAAAAAATTGTTGCTTGCAATCTTTTGTGCGTCCTTTCAACTTTTTTCTCTCTCTTTTTCACACACACATACACACCGCCAACCGTGAACGAGAAAGCAATTAATTACACGAAACGTTTCTCATTCGCCAATACGGCGAAGTTTCGATCTCAGTCAAAATGCCATTCGGATTATCAATAATCGCATTGACCGCAAACAGTTCCGTCAAGTCCTTTTTCATCATCGGCCGCAGCACCGCGCATTCTCCTTGTGCCATCGGGGGAACTTTGACCCGATCGCTTTGTAAAATGGATTTAGTCGGCGGAGAAAGGGAGGGCACATTGAGGCGAGTTAATGGAAGCCAAGAGCGGTTACTCGGCCAAGAAAAAGAGCGCGGCGAGGCCGCGCCGAGAGAAACTTGGCCGGCCGTTTTGGCGCGAGATCCTTTTCAGGCGTAATTATCGCGTGCGAGCGATTGACAAATTGAACGCCCTCCGAAAAAGACACCTCCGCAAGAGAAAACTCATCGTGGTTGATAGCACTTATGATTTGTTAACACCTTGGGTCAAGATATGAATCACACTTTCTAAGGTGCAACGAAACCGCGCGAACGCGCTCGTGGAAATCTGATTTGCAAAGCCACCCATTTCTGTTTTGCGATTTGTCAAAATTAATCACAAAATTTACAGCGTCGAATGCTCTTTGCTAATGATTTGATGGTGGAAAGGTGCAAAGTGCGCTTGGTAGGAAAGTAACGTTCGTGAAAAATCTGCACGGAAAAGGTTGTCAGTTGAAGTTTGTCGAAAGTAGTTTGATCGTTAACATAAATTTCTTATTTTGAGATGTTTGTGTTGTGGAAATCGTTAAAAAGGTCGAAACGAGATTCACGTATTCCTTTAGTTCAAAGATCCGAAGGGTGGTCCTAGACTCTTAAAAATGATCGATTAATTGTAAGAAAAGTGTATTCTAGAAACAATTACATTTATTTTTAATAGAAATGTGCTTTAAATAACCAGAATTTATTAAAACATAATTTTAGAGCACTTTTATAATAAATTGATAATTCTTTTATCATACAAAAATATCTCTTGATCATAGTCGGATTTATTCTTGTAATGAGTAGAATTAATTTTAAAAGTTTTTCGGTGCGCCGATCGTTTGCGCGGACAACACGGACTGTCAAAGTTAACCTATATTATTTACAAGTTTCAGTGTCTCAAATAAATATTAAGATTAATAAAAAACTAACTGAAACAATAATTTAATGTGTCTTTTAAGTGTTGAATATTATTTTGAATTTTATAATGACATATTTTTATTATTATACATTTTTAGATTCTACTTATAAGAAAACTCGGTTTTAATAGATTTTATTCTTATAGTAACCGAAACTATTTTTGTCCAAATTTTCAGTGGCATATCCACTTATGATAAGGATATTCCGACTATGATAAGTCGATCGTTTTAAGAGTGTAGTTATAATATTTATAGTTACCTAACCTAACTTTTAGGTTAGATACCGACCTACCTGACTTCCGTTAAGTATATTGTCTTAATGCGGTGATTCGTAAACACATTTGGTACGGTCATTTTTAGAACGATCACAAATGCGATGATAAATAATCGTTGTCAACGCATTGACGAATTAAACACGCAGAATCAACACGAAAACTTGAAAAGTTTATGATTGATAGTGGAACACCGAAGTTAGATCTTCCTTGGAAATTAACGGAAGATAATAAGTACTTGCCGCAAGATTAGTTGTCGAGCACATGCTTTCGCGACGAGCATATGTACGTACAACCGGTGTTGCTGTAAGGGACATTCGCAATTATATATGACTCGAACAATGAGCTAATTACGAGGTAGATCGCGAGTTGTTTTATCATTTTTAATTGCCGTCGCCTTTCAACCGATCTCTCTATGTGTAACGAATCGTTCTTCAACTGTTCGGCAAACCATTAATTCTTCGCGCATTAAAAAGTGCGTTTCCTGTAAAAAAATGTTAATAAAAAAATCCGAATCAACGGAATAGGACAATTAAGTAACTATAGGGTCAAGTACATAGCAAAAACAAGTGTCTGAATTTTAGACATTCATTGTAGCCTTTTGTAAGACAAGACGTTTTTCGCGACTTTTATTAAGTCACTGGTGTCTTAAATTTAGACTTTTTACCTGCAATAAGATGTTTATTTCCTACCATTTTTTACAGTGTACAGGTTTTTTTCTAAAAATTAATTTTGGAAAATTCAATTTTTGTTTGTTCCGACCATTAAACCACTGTTACAGTTATTTGGTTGACATATAAGGATAAAGAGTATTTAAGATAGGTCAACGTTCGAGAAATAAAAATCGATAAGGAAATTCACGTTGATTTATCATATCGCTTTCACCTGGCGACATTTCATTGCAAAGTGCAAAAATGTAATTAGAATAAATATTGTTTTAATCGTCCATGGTAATTCAGGACGGAATTTGAATGATGAAACATCAGCGTCTCTGAAGAAGATCAAACGTCCTTTCATAAGGTTTATCATCATAAATAAACTCAACGCAGGAGTTATGTGAGTACGGGCGTTACGTGTATAATGCGCACGTAGGATGAAAACGAGTACTCTGCAATGTCGGAATGTCGTGTAGGAGCCTAAGCGGTTGGTTAAATCCGTGCTAATTACCGTTGAGGACTACTGTCCCCGTTTCAAAAAAAGTCATAACAAACTACCGGTTTTTATACGTGTCTCACGAAATTTATGTCGATTATGCAACATCGCAGTTCATTGAATTTGCAGACCTCAAGTGCAACGATTATTTTTTTTAAAACGCAATGATCATTCATGTGAATGAAGTATAATTGTTTGCACTCAAATAATTTCATTTTCGAATGACTTAATGAATTTTTTTTCGTTTTTGTTTGATAAAGGGATTTAAAGATTTTTACGCATCTTGAGAGCGGATTAAATTGGAACTAGCCGCTCCTCGGGCAGTAAACGTCCTTGAGCATTTTTACCGCCCTAGGGCGGTAAGTTCCACTTTAACTTCTGCTCCCTTGGTCCGTAAAATAGCGTACATGCCTTGGGCGCAGTGGCGCCCTCAGCAATAATATACTATTTTTTAATTATCTTGATTAGATAAGTAACTTTATCGAGTCGGAAGCTAACAACACTCACAAAAATCTTTAACTTCGTTCAAGAATCACTGCGTTTTGCGATTATTATCTTCGATTAAAACTTGACTTTAGCTTGTCAAGTTATTTTTTCTTGGCTTAATTACTTAGCATCTTGGTTCAAGAACATTTATTTTTGGAAAAATATCAAGATACATTTGGTCTTGAACCAAGAAAATTTTTCACTCAGTGCATCCTTTTTGTGAGTGAAAGTGGCGCAGCGTAAACTCCATTTTTAAGATAATTGTTGTAATTGTGCCTTATATAATTATGTGAAAGATAACTTACACTGAGAGAGTAAGTCGTACGATTTAAGTTGCTGGTTCAGAGTCACTGATTTAGCTACTTTGGGTCGTAAAATCGTGAATCGCTTGCGCATTCTAAACGCGGATGCGTAGCTACGGCAAATTATCACTGGCATTTCAAAACATAACCTTACTCACACGAATCAATTTATATTATCAACGACTCGGGACGCTGGGACCCATACGCCCTAAAAGCGGTTGAATTTACGACTGAAAGTCGTTCAAATAGTGACGAAGGTAACTGTTTTAACGACTAATTTCTCTCAGTGTAGTAGAAATAGCAGAAATTGACATGGCTCTAATATGGTTGTAACTCACGGTACTCATATGGCTCTGATCAAGAAAAGTTCTTATCAGGGCCATATCGATGGCATCCGTTACGCCCCTGCCATTCCCATATCAATTTCTACTAGGGTGTCGCAAAAATCTATACTAGTAATTTGAGAATTCGTAAAACATTTTTGAGCAATTTAAAATTGAATGACTTGAATTACTATTAGGCGAATAGAAAATTGAAATTGAAACGTGCTATAAGATCGTTTTTAGGTGTTTCAAGTTACGTTTCAGCAACTCATAATTGTTTAAAATGTTTTAAATTATTTTTGGATAATTTAAAATTAATTTTAGGAGATTTAAAATTACTTCTTGGAAGTTGAACAAGTAGTTTAATCATGCAACATACGTTGAATTTAGATTAAACCTGAAAAAGACGCAGTGAGACATAATTACTCTTATACGTAACGTTCTATATTACCGAGAAGAACGAAAATAAATAAATGTATTCGATAAATCGAGCAATACTATTGAACGTTTTCGAAGCAAACAATTCTAGGAATAAAAAGAGGGTCGCTTGCCTTGTCCTTACAATTACGTCGATCTAGTGACTTTCACAAGGAAAACACGTGACAAAATTCAACGTAATTACTTTGTAATTAGCTCGGTTTCTGCCTTCAACTTATCAGTGTCATTCTTAATTCGCTTTTCATTTTTCCTTCATCGATCACAACGTCATCGCATCGACCTCACGAATATCAAACGATCGAAAAAGCAATTTACGAACAGCGTAAATTATCGCGGTTATCGTGATTAACCCTTAATTTGATCAGATAATGTATGAATCTGCAATAATTGTAATTATATATTGTTTGTCAAAATTAGCGCGTGGTTCGACCTCGTTCATCGAATGATGAAATGGGACCGAGTGGTAATGAACTTTGCCTTTCAGGATTGCAAGACAGATACAATTTTTTTCCAGTCTTCGGACTCAAACTCGGTGAAATTGGTTTATGTGACGTAGCAAACGACTACATACGACAATGCCAAAAGGAATCCTTGAGGCTTAATATTTTGGCATGGGAGCCAGAGATCGTGAAGCAAAAAATTATGTATCTGTGCCAATTTTTGCAACTGTTGCAAAAACGTCGAAAGTCATTTCCGCGAATTACCTCTTTTGAAATAGCCACTAATAAATATTCCCTTTTCGACAGTCAAAAAAAAACTTGATATAAAAGTGAAAAAATGTAAATGTTGTAATTGGAGCAGTAAATTTATTTCGATTGTGGGGTATCACTTAAAATATATTCAACACTATTCAATAATTTAGTAAAATTGTATGCGATAACTATTACATTATAATATTTAACAATCTATTTGATGCGAAATCCTAAAAACGTAAACATATAAAATGAACAAATAGAAGTAGGGGAGTCATGACCCCCGAGTTGTCTTTGTTTATGTCGCGTGTTTTCGGCGTCCTTGTTATTCCAATTTCTGAATCCGTGACTGGTTCTATATTTCCACGTAAATGTTCAACTTTGTAACCACTTGATAATATCAAGAGTTTATAAATTTTTATTGTATACTTCCATTAAAGCAAATAAACTTTCTTTAAACTGTTTCGCCCCTAGGCATCACAATTTGAATTTTATACACAAGAGAAATAGTGAACGTTTAACAGTTTCGATAATTGAGAGCCAATAAAAGATATCTCTACCTCAATGAATTTAACTCCTGAGACGCATACAGTGAAATTCACGTTAGGCGGAAAAATCCGGTGCAGAACATCGTACGTCATTTGTCGGAATTAGTATATGACCGGTGACTAGTGAGTTTTGAAGTGAAAACGCGTGTTCCGAGCCGTCCGATAGTGTTCTGGGGCACGAAAGTATTTTCCCAACGCGGTTACTAGGCAAGAGTGCCGAAAGGTCGGATCCCATACGATTTGCGACGATCTCACGATCTTCCTTCTCTGGTCTCTAATAAACGACGATCGGCGTAATATGACCCCTCGGCGATTTCCGAGCAACGCATGGCGACGTTCGAACGAACGTGTGTGAATCATTGATTTGCCATCGTTTTCGAAAGTCGAAATACAACACACCGCTGCACGGTATTGATACGGTTTTAATATAGTTATATTTAGACCATAATAAGAGTATAAAGATAGTGCAAATGAAGGAATTGACTTAAAAGTGAGAAATTATGCTCAACTACTGTCTGTTGAAAAAGTTGAAACTGGAGACAGTCGACCTGTTGACCAATTTGAAGATATGAATATCTTCCGATTTCCTCGATCTATAAATAGATAAAACCACCAAAATGAAAACATACAATGTCGTTAAGAAAAAAAAAAACTTGTTCTTTTTGTATATTTATTGTCAAGACAAATAAACATATTTACCTAAGCTGTTTCTTCATTATTACGAGCAGGCCAGTGACACTCCCATTCATTTCAAGCATAAAATGTAACACCGTAAAGGGCCCGTCTACTGGTGGCGCTATCAGCGTTTTGATTGAAATATGGGGCTAATCATAATCAGCAACGTAACCTCAAATTCCTAATGTTAATAATGTAGCTGTCGCGTGTTGGATGAAAAAGTTTGTTTGAAAATTGGCAATCGAAATGTCAACGTGTAAATAACAAAATTGTACTTCGGCGTATAAAACTAACATTGAAATATGATTTATGTATATCAGCACGCTTCAATATAGGTTAAGATTAGTCTTTATGATTAGTTCCTTATTTGAAGCGCTAACAGCGCCCCTACGTATTTAGACGGGCCCTTATAGGTGTATAGTAAATGCGAGAGTGTCACTGGGCTGATTAAGAGTAAAAGGTATTGGAAAAGACCATTAAAAATAGCACTAATTGTACTTGACAGTCTTTGTGCGGCTTTTGACAGTGTAATGTCCGGTCTATTATAAACTGTCACCTTTTGCAGTCATTTGTTTGAAGATGTATAATACATTACAAGGTTAATGTTTTCACAAGCTTATTTGTATTTAAGCGGTTTTTGACCGTAATTCTAATATATATATCTATACATTTTTTTCAACTGGGTAGTAAAATGTTATTTCAACTGTAGTTGACATCACTGGACGTAAAATATACTACAAAATAATTTTCACTTCAACACAAAAATTTTCCTAGTTATAGGTTAAGAGAGTAACTACAGTAGAGACCTCTAATTTACGGGAAGAACTGGAACTGGCTTATTCAAAGTTAATTTTCTAAGATAATATTAAGTAAATTGATGTAAATGTTTCGTTTTATTTATCAAAGATGGATATGATAATAATTTACAGACAAATATTTAATCAGATTTTCAAAATAAACAAGTGCCCCGCAATTAGTTCCATAGTTGAGATGGCGCTTTCGGCGTTTTAAAGAGATACTCTCTTAGCGTATTGTCCTTATTGTTGAACTCTCATCATGTGCAAGATTTACTAAAATTACAACCGCTTAAGCCTTTTCCTTTTCCCGATACGTATCTCTTACGGAACTAGCTATTTCGTCTCAATTTTGTCTAATAAAATCGACAATAACCATCACGTCCTTTAGAGACGTTAATGCGTGACAAACTGCAGCGCGTTAAAAAGACGTTTGGGGTGAAAACTGATGGCACCACCGCAGGCGGTGCCAACGTTGTGGCAATAATTACAACGGCGGCGAAAAAAAGGTCGAGTCAACTCTCACGGAACATATCGTTGTAATTGTCACCTTGCGACGCGAGGAAAACGTTTTTCTGGATTAAAGTAGGTAGGCCTCTCACGGTTCCGCGGGCACTCTCGCATATAGCGAAGAAACCCGTCTTGCGTTAGTTATCCCCATTTCCCCTGCCAAAGCAAGATCATCACGAGAGAAAAGGTCGGGCGAAATCGCTTTGTCGGCTATTACCATAAGCGCGTTAATCGTCACGCTGATTATGGAAGCGGCCATTTCGAGGTTACGAGTCGGTAACATAATCGAATGAGACGTTCAGTAACGTGAAGTCTCCATATTATGGTGAAGGATCCCGCACGATATAAGCGATTTTATGCACGTACACTGCCCGTCCAATAGAAATCAAATGGTAATGCGAGCGATGTTGTTTTGCGCGCAGTCCTTAAAGTCATACAGTTGTTAAGTTAATGTCTCCATACTCGATTGTCAATCTGTTGACAAAGTTGGGCTTCTGCGATTCATTGAGGAATCTCGATAAGGAGAAATGAATATAATAATAATCAGCTATCTCTCTCGATCTGTCGTTGCTTCAGTCTAGGGGAGAGATGACACGAGAATAATTTATAAATCTTTGTTAATAGGAGAATATTTTAAGGTGATTCTTCAAGCTTTTATTACTAGACTAGGATGTTTTAAAATAATATTGTTAAATTTAACAATTTTTAAGAATAACCATAATCCAGCAACTGTATCAATCCGGGAGAATGTTTTTTAGTTTGTAAAAATGAATTCTTTTCTTTTGTTTGAATACAGAAACTGCCAAAACCTTTCAGGTGAAAAAAATGTTTCGGCAGTTTCACAGCCCACAATTATTTAAGAAATTGCAATGTTGCTTGTTTTATATTGAATTCTTTTTGAATATTTTTTTAGAAATTTCAACCGTTCCCATTAACTACTCCATGAAAAAACCATATTATTATTCTTCCACAATAACATTTACTTAGCCTTGATAAAATTTTTTAATAAATATTTATGAATGCGAAGAAAATTCGTTACACTTTATCTATCGTATTCCGGCCATTAATCATCGAGAAATTAATTGTTCGATTCAAATCGAAGCCGCGGCCCGAACTGGTAAAAAGCTACCGCAAGAAGGGCGGATAAGAGAGCGTTTCTAAAATGCGTCGGCGGACTTTCTCGACCCCCTAGAGTCCTCTTTGACGTATCTACGAAATCTTTTGCACGATGATTTATTTCGCGCGCGTTATCAAGATTTCCTATCCGGTCACTGCAAACGTAATTATTGATCTCATTAGCAAGATCAATGCGATTAAACGCGTTGACTTTTATATTGTTTTTACGGCCCGAGTGAATTAACAGCCGCAATAAAACAAACGCGTCGCGCGAGAGATTTATCAATTAATGTTGGAGACTAATTGGCATTCGTGATATCGCGCTTATCGCACCGCATCTACTCTCAATAAAATCATAAAGAACGATTAGTTGATCGGAAATTAATAGAATTTGTATCGTAAATATAGAGCTTCACAATTTACGTTACAATTATAATATAAATTAATAGGTATCAATGAAATAAATTGTTTATTATTGGAAACAATACCTAAAAATGTTTATAAATGCATCATAAATAATAGATGATACATATATTTTCTATTTACGGAATTGTTTTTTTTGTCAAGGAATTTCTCATTGCATATTCTCAATTTCTCGCAGACGTAAGAAAGTAGAGTTGAGTGTTACTATGATTTATTGGAAAAAGAAATTTGAATATATTTCAGGATAAATTTAAATCTGCATGAAATGGCGTGTTTAAAAGAGGATAATAAAAAGTGAACATTGATAATCGCTTCTATCAGATTATCAGTTAGAATTACAGTAATTTACATAAGTGAGTATATAAGTGCACATAATTATATATAATTTATAACTTTCATCATATGTTATCAAATAATTCATTTAATTTACCGTGCTACGCTTGATTCATTAATGAATCACGTACTTTTTCTTTTTATTCATTTATTTTTATATTAATGAAGCATCGTAGTAAAAGGTTGATTCATTAATAAACAATTTTGTCTATTTTTTAATATTATTTTAATATTACCACAAGTTATATATATTTCAACATAAAGCAAATTTCAACATAAAGCCTTTTCAATACAGGTAAAACTCGATTGGCTATTGCTCCCTTTAAAGTGTTTCATCCCTACTCTTTTTAATGTCTGCGTAACCTAACATATAATCAGCTGCAGTTAAAAGCGCGCGCAATTTAAAATATTAAAAAATAATCCAAACATTGTTTGTTTGTATTTTATAGTAGTAAGCAATTCATTTTGTTCTTAATAATAAACCGTTGAAGTAGAAGTACGATGTTTGTAACATCTAAAAAATAAACATTTATATATTTTTTTAGTTCATCATGATTATTTTCGGTATGAGTAAAAAAGTTTGAATTGTTACCGTAACATAAAGTTCCAAAGAAACAGCATATAAGCCACCGAATCTTATATAACTTTGTTTATTGGCTCGACTCTGAATGATGTTTAACACCAGCTTTGGATGTGTTTGCCATTCATACCATGACGATTCGTAGCTTTATAGATTTCAGATATTAAAAATTTTAATTAATAAATGTCCTTGTGATACAAACCCATAGAAAAGATATTCTTTGTTAAAAAATTAGATTACAAATTGTTTGCTATCATTTGCTTCGTTCGAAATCAAATCTCTTTACGTCAAATACAATAATTACATAAAATACTCTTACGTCAAATTCATTAAACTTATGTAATCTTTTTGGTCAAGATAAATTTTAAAATATTTCAATTTCTTAATTAAAAAAATTTGTTCTGGACAAAATATCGAAATAGATTATTATAAATTTATTTTAAAATCAATTTTTTCTTAGTTGATGTATTCTTTTTTTGAGTAAAAATCACAAAGAAAAATCACAAGCACGAGATTGTGCTGATATGTGCCGTGCATAGACAGTGTAAAAAATATATATTCTATGTAATGCATGCAGAATCAATTCATATACATTACGCATTAAAGTTCATGATTGGTTAAAGTGCAGTTGAATCTTCACTAGCTATCGTTGGCCTAATGTACCTATTTATTTTGAATTTTTTGATCAGCTATTACTTCTCGTCAAGTGTTGCATCTTGAATTCTATCCAACCTAACATTCGATTTGTGATTCAAGTTGTAATTAAAAGCAAGCGAAATTCAAAAAATAACACAAAACAAAGACAGATTCTCAGTATATCGAATAAAGGAGAAAATAGAAAATTTCTCCGGATAGCTAGACGCGCGATCCCGTGCTTCGGCTCGGATAGCTGGTCAAGGTTTGACTGTATTTTAAATGCAAGAATCCATAAATTATTTTTTATGAGTTATATTATTTGTATTTATTTACCAACGTATTTTTACTGAATAACTATATTCTATGTATTTTTCTCCAAGTAAACAAGCTCCAAATGTAAGACATAATGTCAAGATTATAACAACAATCAGTTTTGTCAAGTAAGATGGCTTTCCTAAATTAATATATATCTAAAATAATTTTTCTTATTACTAATGATAAGGAAAAGTAATGTAAAAAATTAATATTTTAGATTTTATTGTAGATAAAGTGTTCAATATATACATGAGGAATCAATTGAAACCTCGTTTCCTGAACATTTTTGGGACTGAAAACTTCACAATCTGGACAAAGTGTCACAGAGTCATCCAGACTTGTTGCTCATTAATCAGTGAACTCATTTCGTTTAACGTTTCGCGTTTATTTAGCTTAAGTCTTTGCCAAACATTTATGTTATTGGTCGGGATAGAATTATACGTTCATCAAAGTGTTCAGGTCGTGAGGTTCGAGACTATGTATTTATGAAGTCGAATTTCAAATACTAAAAGAAAAATAGTACACTTTACTGGAAAACAGGACTTTTCACAACAAGTTGTCATGGAGAAAGTAGCCATTTTCTCCACTAGTGGGTAGCCATTTTCTCCACTAGTGGGTAAAATGGCTACTTTCTTCACTAGTGGGGAAAATGACTACTTTCTTCATGACAATGTGTTGTGAAAATTATGATTATTAATAATGAAATTATGCAACTCACAAGGAAAATACAGAAGCTCGTACATATTACCACAGAAATGATACCTCCAAAACAAGCAATTTGAATGAAGTCGCTTAACAATTTAACAAACCTTAAATTATAATTGAATATTTGAAAATAGATTATATACGTCATTTACTCTACTTTGGAGTTTACTTTTATTTTTGTATATTTAATGAGATTAAATTTTCGATGAAAAGTGAAATTTTAACATGTTTTCATTCACTGTTACACATTTAATCGTTCAAGTTATACGAAATTTTATTGTTTCGATAGGAGAAATATCGTACGTAACTCGGGACAAACAATTTATGTGGACAGCTCTGTGGGATACCAACTTAAAAATGTGCCTGAAGTTTGCCACACGTTTTTGACTTAGAAAATGTTATATGTTAAAAAATTGAAATCGACTAAATCGACAAATACAACAATAAAAATAGTGAAAAATATAAACTAATAAAAAAAATTGTTGATTTCCATTTTTAAATTTAGAAAATTTTCCAAGTCCAATATATGTGGCGATTCGCCACGTGACAAACTTCAAGCTCATTTTAAAACTAGTTTTGTCCTTGTCAAGTAAATATCTATTATACAGTTATTATACCAACCCTATTGCTTTTTGATGGTTTATGACACATGAACGTATATCATGATTAATTAATTCATTGTGATCACTGATATTTTTATTGTTTAGTTTCCCAATATTCAGTAATTGATAACTAAAAGAAATTATACGTTTACTTTCTTGGAAGTATACAAATTTTCAATGTGCTTAATTTTTATTGTTTAAGTATAGTGCTTTTTTGATGCTTACTGTAGAATTGCAAATTTACTAAATGAGTGATACGAAAACAGAATAATATCATTGAAAAACATTAACAAGTAAAGACATCCTGTTATCATTCCACCTAAGCAATGCATATAATGTGTGAAAAACACGTATTCTCGTGGAACAATATATTCTATGTCAAATATATGCATATCTGGACGAGGTTCATCTAAAGGTATAATAATGTCTAAGATTTTTGATATGAAAGGTGTTACACTCATTAACAAAATCATGAAGCTAAATAAATCTGAAATATATCACGTCATTTATTTTGTTTAGTTGGTTTCGGGTTAAGTGATTAAAAGTAATGAAAAAAATCAATTGAATAAATTGGATAAAAAAAGTTTTAATTTAGTTAAAAAAAGAAAGTTTTTAATTAGTTAAAAAAAGTTTTATGACGATGTTCCATTCATCATCATTGATCTTAGCACAAGAATGGATTTTCGTTTTTATTTTTTCAATTGTGAAACTCAAACTTTACATGTGTTTAATGTTACTGTTTTAATTCCCGTAGTTACTATGTCGCTTAAAATTTTGCGCTTCGGCACTTCAGTTGTGTTATTCCAATCTTCTTCAATGACTTTATATATTTGTAGTACCTGAAACATATATTTCAATTATAATTTGGTTTTGAAAATAAAATTACCTATATAATTATCTAAAAATATATAATGATAATAAGAGATATTATGTTTTCATATTATATTTAGATGAAATATATTATTTTTATATTATGTGGGAATTAAGTATAATATTATTATACGTAAAAATTAAAGCATACTTCTTTGATCTTGAATATTCTTGTAGTAAATATCAATAATATAAAAAATACCGCAACTAAGCAAGCCAAATTCGCAGCCATGCTTTGGAAATCATGCCGATTACTAATTACAAATTTCATCTAGAATTTCATAAACATGTATTGATTCGCTTAAGTTTCTTCATGTTGTCAAAGTACGTGTTTTTGACGTTTATATCAAATAACATTTTTACCATAGTGGGCACTACCATAGCACCCGTTACACCATGAACAAGCAGTAGAGTGATCCTGACAAACATATTCTGATTTACCCAAAAACCTAATAAAACTTGAACGTTTCGATAAGTTTTGTATAAATCGGTATACAGAATACCACTGTTTTTGCGTTTGCGACAATGGATGATATTTTTTTTCATAAAATTTGAAATTCGGTGTATTAATTGAATCATTGGAATTAATATAAGTGAAGAAAAAAAAGTTCCAAACTACTTTATTGATAGTTTGAATTTTCGTGAAACAAATGTAAGTATGAATTATTGAAATATTACTAATATAACTAATATTATCTGTTGTATTGAACAGTACTTATCATTATTTGCAAAACAGAAACCGTTTCTGACTCTACCTGTAAATTGATGAAAAAAGTTTTAGTTAAAATTGATGAAACTTTTGGTATAAAATTGCACTGGCTTCTATTGTTAAAAGTAATATTGTTGATCAGCACAACGTACGAAGAAAAAAATTGTTTAATAGCAATAGTGCTTTTTAAAATTAATTGTAAACATTATTGGATTGAAGAAGGATGCAACAAAAAGTAAAAGTTGTAGGTAGTCTTCGGCTATACGAATGAACTTTAATTTCGGAATATTTAAAATTGACATTAATTTTGTCAAACTGATTGATTTTTAATGTTAAGTAATCGTAATTTTTAAAATGAAAAAAGGGTAACCAACATAAAAGTGATTTCCCCTAGTTAAGTACGATATTTTTCCTATCGAGAAAATATCATTTATGTAATGTGTGAAATTAAATACTTGCTTTAGAAGTATTACATTACAAGAAATATATATATATATATATATATATATATATATATATATATATATATATATATATATATATATATTTCGTAATGAAACGAATTTTAATGAGAGCAAGTTGCCAAAGTGCAAAAACCACGCTTCCAAATTTTGAGAGCTACGTTTTGGAGTAAATGTTTCAATTGCTATTTCTAATGTCAGTACAGTATTTTGGAAATATTTATTATTTTTTCCAAATCATCAAATAATTGAAATAAAAATGTGAAGTTTGCATCACCTATAAAGTGTTTTTGAAAAAGTAAAATAGAAATTTATCATTATGATTATCGCTAAGATCACCATCTTAATTTAAATTCCTATAAGAAAACTGATCTTACGACTACGAAAGATTCTACGGAAATGACACCTATGCGACCGAAATTCAATTGACATTGTTTGTTGCATCTGCACTGCATAATGTGTATATTTCGTCTTGCATTTGTCTTCCAAATATACTGTAACTGTAAAATGTAATAATAAACTTAGTTTATGTTTTTGATATTTGATTTCATTTGAATGTGTACAGTAGACTCTCGACCTGTTGACTACTTTTCTAACACTAAGAAAATAGTCTTCTTTTAAGATTTAAGGAAAAAAAATTTTACTATAAGATGTTAAATGTTTTTATCAGAGATTTTGTTAATAGTTTGGAAGTTAAAAATATTTTGATGGCTGGATCGAAGGTCGATTCAGATTTTCAAATGTAATCTCCCATAATAAAATTGACTCCGTTTTTTCTTCGACCGAATCGTCGATATATTTTCTTTCTCACATTACATTTAATAATTTTTCAATAAAAAGAAAGACAGAAAGCAAAAATTTTAAAAATTAAAAGGATTCCTTGTTGAATCGATATTAAACATGATTGATATATTTATACAGAGTTCAGTTTCTTTTCACTTCGAAAATGTAAGTCTTTGTTTTATGTGCAGGAGTTTCCGTACGTACATAACATACGGGTTAAAACTTGGACAAATTTTCATAAAAAATTCTCTGTTTTCTTTGTAAAATTCCTTCAATTAGACAAATATATATTAATATTAATGTTTATGACTGTTTTACGTAGATTTTATTATTATAAACAATTTTTTGTTTTTAATAATAACATTTTGTACAATCATTTTTCAAAATTCGAACTCTTATATTATATACGTATGAAAATTCTTGTTCATTTTGTTTTTACCATGTTCTTTTCGTAAATAAACTTCGTTGCATTATGTTTTCACCCTTTGTATAGAATGCAAATAACATACTTAATGTTGAAAAAGTTACGGAAATTAACTTTGCTAAATAAGATGGTTTTGTTAAATTAATATGCATCTGAAAGAAAAACATAAAGTTCTCAGGTAGTCATAAATATTTACAAACAAAAAATCTATTTTCCTGACTCGAAATTAAAATATGTTGGTATTACTGACTTCTAGCGCATTACTAGACTTGTAAATGAGCCGTGTTCGAACTGTTCAAACTATATATTGTAAAAGTTCGAAAATGATCAAACATGTTCTAACATTTTCGAACAGTTCGAATAGATCAGAATTAATTATATAAAATTGATTACACATATAAAAGATACGTTAGTCTTTTGATAGTTAGGCCTACTAAGCTTCAATTATAATTAAAATTCTAAATTTGTTTGAAAACATTTAAATTAATAATCTATGTTTTTTAGCTTGGAAATAAAATAAAATATTATATTTATTGATACTAATACTAATATACTGGGATCGTAAAAAAAGGCGAAACATAAAAGTGGGTGACTGAAGCTAGCCCGGCCAATTCAGCACACGGAAAAAAATGTACAGGAATATTTAGTACCCTTAGAAAAATTCAAAAAAATTAAAATTTTTTAAAATTGTCCAGATTTGTCTAAAATCGATGAAATATTGCTACGTGTGTCTCAGAACAGAGAGTGTACAGACGAAGGTTTAGAGCAAATGGTCCAGTTAAGTCCGAAATATGAAAAATCGATTTTTTCGATAAGTTGTTGGTTTGGGTCAGAAATAGCCTTAACCTGAGGCATAAAATTTGGCGAAATTTTAAAGTTGGTATTCGAGCGCTACTTTTATGGGGTGATTAAAGGACCCCCAAATATTTAGACACCCAAATATTTGGACCCCCAAATATTTGACAACTGCCATTTAAAAATGGATAAAAGGTCACAGTTCAATGTATTTCATTTGAAGGTGATGAACATTTTTTTTTTACTGGCACCCCTGTAATGAGGAAAAAAATGGGTTTCATGCTAATAACCTTTCACGATGCCAATTTTAAACATGTCTTCGATTTTTTAGTCGAGTACGATATTTCTATTAGCGAGAAAGTAAAATTTGGTTGGTATTATGAGCCGAAGGTGAGTTTGGTTGGTATCACTCACCTTTTGCTTGCAATACCAACCTATATATATGTATATATTTTTACCAACATATATTTCTCTTATTATAATAATGTGAAAATTACTTACAGTGTGAATTGATAAAAATAATTTAGTTCCATTGCCAGAAAATCCTCCGTAAAATATTGTTTGTAAATAATCTTCTAATATCCTGATTAGCCTTAAATTGTGTTGGATATTAAACATTGAATATCAGTTATATTAATTTCAGTATTTTCTTACGTTAAATTAGGGAAAACTTTATTTGTTGTCATTTCACAACTAAATATATTATTCGATCAATCATTATGTTTATTTAACCGTTTCAACATAGAAAATGCAGTCGTTCATTTAAAGTACAGGATAATTCTACTAATTTGTCTTTACTCTTACACTGGGAAAAATAAAATAGCGAATCACTATTGCCCTTCAATACTGTCGACCAGAAAAGAGACACTAAACATATAAAGCTGAAAGATAAACAAAGTAAACCGAGAGATTGTTTGACTTTGTCTG
>JABFOV010000765.1:0-32121 GCA_022817685.1 Aradophagus sp. ZL-2020
TTTAGTTATTTGAGATGCGTGTGACACCGATGACTTTAGTTTTTTACGCATGAGCATGCAGAGACTCGTATAACACCCGTGTCTGCGACCGGCTGGCAAAAAAGGTGGTGAACTCACAAGACACCACTACTCGTCACTTTATGCACACAATCACCCCCAACCAATTTTTTACCTGCCACCTAGCCTTTCTTGATTTATTTTTTTTTTATTTTTTCCTTTTTTTTTTTCTTTTTTTTTTCTCGCTCTTTTTTTTTTTTTTTTTTTTTTTTTTATTCAAATTGAAAATTAATAATATAATTTTAATAATTTATTTAACTGGAAATGTATAACAAAAATTGTACTTGAATCAGCCATTTCTCAACGCATCCTCGAGCTTCTGCGGTTGAAACTATTTCTGTGAAATTTACTTCCTCTTTTTCGTCACTGATCATCGAAAATATTTCCAAGTTCTTATTGAAACTGTTAACAAATATAATTCATCATAATTTTCGTTTACTATCACTTTTTCAACGGGCAGTTTATAAAACAAACATACCCAAGTTTGGCTATGCCCTCGAAACACTTTTTCAAATGTGGTTGAACTCGTAGTGGTTCTTTCGTTTCTGACAAAATGCTTAACATATCGTCGTTGCTGAGAAAAAAGAACCTAGGAAATGCCAAACGTTTCATCTCTAGATAATTTGAAACTCCTTCGTTCACTTTTTCCATCTTTTCGTTTGCTTCCTCCATTGTTTCATAAAGTCCAATCTTGAAATCATTTAAATTAAAGTTTTACTTAATAAATTATCACGAGATTTCAAAAACTCATTCACTCGAAAAATAACTTACAGAACCTGCGATTTGCATAACATTAGGATTTTTAGCCACGCTGAGCATGATTCTTTTAAAGGACGCATCTACCTCTGAAAACAGAATACCTTCTCCTGGTAATTGTGCTACGATATCTTTACTCGAAAAAATTGGCAATAAATACATCCATTGCATTTGAACCTACATAAATAATAATTGACAAAAATGAAAATTCTTTCATTTATTTCTATGTCCAACTTTTCTTTTTCAGATAAAATCAACTCATTGATAATAATTTTCATTAATTCCTTCACTCATTCATCAATTAAATTTCATTCATTAATTAATGAATATTAGTGAAATTAATGAATCATGTAATTAATATAAATAAAAGACCTTTGCCCACTCTTTGATCGTCTTTCGAATTCGCAACAACTGTTCATACAAACTCTGAACTTTATCTTGAATAGGTTTGACAAAAGCTGAACCACGCATGGCTTGCACTTTAATCAGTTGTTCTTCCAGGATTGCTTCAATGTCATCCACTTGAGTTAATATTTCAATTTTAGAATTTTTATAAGGGACTGTTTGAAAATTGATATTATCCCATTCCTGACAAAGCTTATAATACAGTTGTTGAAGAGCCAATTCTTTGGACGCACTTACACTGATCATTTCATATCTAAAATGAGATCATGCATATTTTGATCAACGATAATAATGATTTTAAATTTCAAATTATTAATGCCACAAATAATTATTCACTCCAAGATATTGTCCATCAAATCCATATTGATTATTTTTCTCAATGTGATCCCTGCATTAGGAGTCAGATCGAATCCAGTGATCTGAGACATCTCATCCCAATGTTTCTGTATCAATGCGGGATTACAGAAACACTGTACTAATGGTATATAATTCTGTAAACAGAAAAGAAAAATACGAGTAATTAGATAAAAATTAATTTCATTAAAATATACATGAGTCAAAATCACTCAAATACACGCCTTGAACCATTTCACTTCTTCCAACATTTGATGACACAGCTTCATTGGTGCTGGCTGTTTATTTGGGTCCGGATCATCGACAGATCCTATAAAACTGAAACAAGACTTCTTTTAAGTTCCTAAACAATAGAGTAAAATTCCTAAACAATAGAATGAAAAATAAAAACTTGGAAAACAGAAGTTACGTGTATGGATATCCAGTAGCTGTGTTGATTTTGATTTTCGACTTATATGTTCTACCAATCCTGGTGAATTCCATTAAAAAGTCATTAGTTTTGTCTTCGATTTCTCTCGCTATAAGGTACTCAAAGGGACCATCCAACCAAACGCCAAAGTACCGCTTCCACAGTTTACATTTGTATAAAAGATCATAAAATGACATGAAAAATTCCTTCAGCTCATCAATTTTAGGGTAAAAACTTTGACTGAATTTCAACCATTTCTCTTCGCGATTAATCCAATTGACTTTCTCTTTCATTTCAGTGAACTCTTTAAAAAATTGGCGCATCACTTTGAGGTAACTGATAAGCTGAGTCCCATCGTTCATATCATACATTACAGTTAATCTAAAATGAAAAAAATATTATAGTTATATACAGAAAAATGTTTTGAAATTAAAAATATTTATTTAATAAATTGACCAAAAAGACTTATTAAATTGTGTTTAAAAACCTTGAAAACATGTTTTCGATTTTGTCATTCAAAGCTATTATTTCCGCTTTCATGCGATCTTCCAGTTGGAACTTTTTTTGCTCATACTTGGAGTCATTTTCCTCAAAAACTTTCTGAATTTTAGTCAACCAATTAACAACTTTCATATTTAATTCAAGATGATCTTCGCTTAGAGTTTCCATTTCCATAAGTAAAGTTAACATTTGCAAAGAATTGGCTACTTTGTCTCTGAATTCGTCCATGAGAGTGGTTTTAGCATACAGCATAGTTTCTCCTAACAAGAAATGTTATCAGCAACTTTTCGCATCGCCTCTTAAATTTATTGTTATTTATATTATTAGGAATATTTCAATAATATTTTCTTAATAAAGGTATAATATAATAAATAAATTCACCATATTCCATCAGTTCTTTTGTTTCCTCTGGAATTTTATTCAGAGCTTGGTCTTTGAGTGCCTCAAAGCTTTCGCAAATATTCACGTTGTAGTCGTAATGAAATTTAATCATTTTCTTTAGCGCCAATTGTCTCAAAGTTTTCGTGTGATTTTCTAAAGATTCTTTGGCATTTTGCTGATTAAGTCTTCCTAATGGAAAATAGACATTTCGAGTCTGTAAAATTTTAAATAAATTTGTATAAACTTTTTGTATAATGTATATAGTTTTGATTCAATATTCTTCATGAATTATTTAATATATATATAAATATTATGTTCTACTAGAGTAGCTCGTTAAATACCATATTGTGTATGTTATTCAAAATCAAATTAAACTCTTGAATTTGGCTAGTTAAGATCTCTTCATTCCAAACATCTGCTGGATCTTCGTCGTTGTCGCAGGAATAAAGCAAATCTAAGTTATGTATGACTTTGAACTGATAGCGCAAGTCAATAATATATGTTTTCAATGGTTCAAAAGAAATGTTGAGAACGTTTTGTAGTTTTAGGTGCGCATCTCGTTGATAATTGTTTGGTAAAGAATTTGCGACTGGGTATTCGGGCGTCATCAATTGATTGGGAAATTGAATATGGACGACTTTAGTTGAAGTTTCGATAATTTCATCAAGAATGTCATGAAACATTTCATAAATTTGCGGTATTTCAGGACTGAGCACAAGCTCCTTTCCCTGTAGTTCTAACTGAAATTAACTTTATAATTAATATTATAGTTTTATATAAGTACAGAATGTAATACATATTGTTGTATTATTATGAAACATTATTATTGCATTGTTTTGTTATATGTATTTAAAGTACAAACTTGCAATTGAGGAAATAGGTACTCATCGCTTAAATCATTTATCAACTGATCCACAGTTTTCATTATTAACTCTGCCAATTGTAACGCTATAGTTTTACACGATACGTCAATTATTGAGTCCTTCTCTTGTGCTGGAATTCCATAATGATGTCTTTTTACATACAATTGAAAAACTAGTTTGTCCATTTCCATGAAATAGCTGCTTAGATAAACCTTGACTTTCTGAATATCTTTAAATACAAGTATTCCCAGTCTTAAAAATAAAGAGGAAAAAAATTGTATATTATATCACAGGCGTCACATACATACATATATATATTATTTTAGAATTTCTTTAGTCATTTTTTATTTAAATACCTTTACCTCGACAACTGTACATAATCTTTGTATTTATACTTCTTTATATCACAAATCAGTTTGGGTAAAAGATTCCACGACTTCAAAATAACTTTCATAACAAGATTATGAAAAGGATACTTTTCTGATAATATTTTATAATTTAATATATAATTGTTATGAGACATTATTTCATCGGAATGTTGAATGTCGGGCGTTTCATCCAATGTCCATTCACAACCACAATCATTTTTAAAAGTATTGTTTATCACAAATTCTTGAAGCAATTCTGAATATTCTGATCTTACTTCGTTCATGTTAGCATTATAGATGCTTTTATATTTGATTAGCAATTTTTTGGGTATCACTTTTTGAATCTTCTTTTCTAGCCTCTATGAATTATTATCAGCACTATTAAAAGTAGTTTAGAATTAAAGAGAATGCAACTGAAAGTCAAATAGTTACAGGTGAAAGAAAAAAGGGCTTGAAATTTGCAGCCCAAAGTTTTTTCATTCGTTCAATACATTCTTGATGTAGCAGGTGAAGTTTACACTGGCATTCATCATGGTTGTAAATTTTGCCATATTTTTCAAGCAGCATCGACACCCGTTCTGCAGACAGTTGCCTAATTTTATGTCGCATTTTCCATTTGGCCTTAAAGTTAAATAAATTTGTTATTTTATTAAATTCTATTTCAGGGACTGTATTAAAATGTAGAAAAATATTCAAAATTAAATTAATTAACATTTTTAGATAACCTTATTCCTGGAATAAATTATTTTTCTTCCTCTTCTTTCCAAAAGCGGTTCTTTGGCGACCATCATTTTTTGCGACTTCATCGTCTTGGCAGGTATTAAAATAATATAAATTATCAGATAACATCAGAAATTACAATAAGAAGAGATGTATTCAAACGTTTATTGCAGGTTCTGTCAATTAATCAACAGTTTGATAGCTTGTTGTCATGGCAATGTTAGAACGACTACAATTCTAAACTCATTTTCTTTCACTCTTAAAATAGAAAAAAAACTTATGCGTATGTTTGACTTCTGTGTATTCTTGATTGATTTAAACTTCTACAACTTGAAAATTTCACTTTCTAATGTAATATTCTTAAAGTTTTGAAATTTAAATTTAATATATTTTGAATCAACTTTAAGAAAACTAAAAAAATGCTTACATGAGAGACGTAAAAATGTACGCGAAACTGCATCAACAATGCTTTACTAATGATGCCAACATTTATTTAAAAAAGTCTTTATCGGAACTTAAAAATAAATAAAAAACGAAAAGCATTACATAAACATATAAGTCATCAATTTTCTTAGATTCTTTGTTAGTAGTTAAGAATGTCTTTTTTTAATGAAAAACCTATTTTTTTCCTTCATTTTACGCAGTCAACAAATCTAAGAAAATAGACATAATTTTTCAATCATGCACAAATATGTATGATACACTGCTTCCAGACTATGAACAAGACGTGTACAAATTATGCACCACACATTGATCGAACATTATTAAACAATATCTGACATAGACATTGAAAATAAGTGTTATGCAATTCACATACTGCTAGTTCAAACATTCACAATATTCCCTGGTTCAAAGCACACGGTCACAGTAGACACTTATTTGACAAACACATGAAACAATTAAAATATTTTAAAACGTCGTAGAAGTTATTTATATACCATTTTCATTGTGCAATTCACGCACATGTTATTATGTAAATACTAAACAGTCTGTAAAAATGATTCTTAAAAAAGTTATATCAGTTTATACAATGTTTATTAACTTCTACGAGATCTTTTTCTCTTGCATTTTCCTGACATTCACATAATACAGATTTTTATTACGAAATAAATGTCCGTAATTGAACCAGGTCTCCTATGATATGAAATTTAAGCAGACACTTTTCCTGCCTTGACGGAATAAGTTCCTTTTCCTGTTGAATCGATACTAGCTGAGCTTCCACTGTAAACGCCTTTTGCATTTTCAACTGTGCCGCTTTCGTTTATTGCATCTTCGAGCTTGTCTCCGCTTCGAGTGAAAATCCTGATATCACATACATAAAAGTGATTAATAATTTATTTTGATATTGTAACGTTTTTTATATACTTCGTTAAAATAACGAATATATAACTTTAATCTTAACGCCTTCTATAACTTTTTTAATATTTTATATCTTAAAATTTAAAGTTTTCCCTTTAATCTAGCTTAATAAAAACTTTGTTTAATCATTCCTGCTTTTAATGTTTGGATTTATATAAAATAATTCTTACTCGTCAGAGGGGAAGTAAATGGCATCTGAACCACGGAAACCAGTACCACCTGCGCTGGCCACTGCGCTAGCGGATGCAGTTGCAGTTGATTTTCCGCCTGAACCGCCATAACTTCCACCATGGCCACCTCCGTAATTCCCTCCCTGACTAGAACCGTAGTTGCCGGCCTGACCATAACTTCCACTTTGACCATAACTACCTCCAGCACCGCCTCCTAGAGAACCACATCCTTGAGAACCACAAGGACCAGATGGTCTTCCATACGATCCACCACCAAGACCGCTACTGCCAGCTTGACCGTAACTACTGCTTCCTGCATGACCAGATCCAATAGCAGCGCCACCACTGTGGCCACCTCCAATACCGGAGCTACCAGAGTGGCCAAATCCTGAGCCACCAAGGTTACTACCTTGTACGAAACCACCGCCGTAATTTCCAGTTGTAGGTCCTTGGAAAATTAAAGATTCATTGTAAGCAAAGAACTACACTTTGTAATGAATATTGCATTTGTATAACATTTATAATGCATTCTTGAAATGTAATTAAAATAAGTTAAAATAATATATACCTGTTTTCAAAGGAACCCCAACGCCATGAGTTCCAGCGGTACCTGAAAGAAGAAGTTTTTGTAAGTTTTATAAAATAAATCAAGAAGATCCAGCTGGCTGATTTAAATAATAGGTTAATTACTTCCTGCAGATGATGCAGCATTTGCGTTAGCGTTGGCTCCAGCACCTCCATAACTTCCACTACCTCCGTGGCCTCCTCCTAGAGCACCTCCGTGACTTCCTCCCAAAGATCCTCCATAACTTCCTCCTTGAGATCCTCCATAACTTCCTCCTTGAGATCCTCCATAATTTCCTCCTTGAGATCCTCCATAATTTCCTCCCTGAGATCCTCCCAAAGATCCGTACTCTAAAAGAAGTTTTGTATATTTTGTAAAGCAAGTTGAATATAGTAAGTCAATTAACGATAAAAAGATATTACTTACTTCCTGCGGATGATCCAGCATTTGCGTTAGCGTTAGCTCCAGCACCTCCATAACTTCCACTACCTCCGTGACTGCCACCCAAAGATCCTCCATAACTTCCTCCTTGAGATCCTCCATAACTTCCTCCGTGAGATCCTCCCAAGGATCCGCCATGACTTCCTCCATAACTTCCTCCTAATCCGCTGCCTCCATGACCCACAGATCCACTTCCGGCAGTTCCGTAACTTCCGGCATTAGCTTGGCCGTACGATCCTAAGAATTAGACAACATTTGCAATCAAACCACTTTACGATCAAATGTTGATACGTTCCATTTTTCCTCCAGAAAAAAAAAAGAAACTAATTATTTCATATCGGAAATCGCTTACTTCAATTCTAATAGCCTTGCAACCAAATATGTCATTACGAACTCACCAGATTGTCCGTAAGATCCAGAACCACCGAGGGCGGTTTTCCCAGTTCCACCATAAGATCCAGTGGGAAGACGACCACATCCCGACGGGCCACAACCGCCCGATCCTCCATAATTTCCTCCCTGACTACCCCCGTAGCTCCCACCTTGTCCCACACCGTAACTTCCTCCTTGAGCTCCCGCGTGGCTGCCACCGTAGTTTCCACCGTGACTTCCTCCATAACTGCCTCCCTGGCTGCCCCCGTAACTTCCTCCTTGACTGCCTCCGTAACTTCCACCATGACCGACTCCGTAATTTCCGCCGCCGGATCCGTGGCAGGCACCGGAAGTGCAAGCAGGAACAGGAACAGGTACCGGTACCGGCGCTGCGGCGTTGCCGTAGCCGCTACTTCCGGCCTGAGCGACGCTGTTGGCGACGGCGCTGCCAGTAGCGCCCCCTTGACCGCCGTAGTTGCCGCCTGCTAGGGGACCAGTGTACGGGTTGTTCCCGTAGATACCGGAACCACCTGATCCTGCGACCGCGCCAGCGGTGGCGCTGGCCTTGGCCGAGGCGCTGCTGCCTGCGCTCGAGCTCGCCGAAGCGCTCGAGCTCGCGAAGCTGCCTGACCCGGCGAAGGAGTTTGCGCTGGCGGAACTGCTCGCGCTCGCCCAGGCGTTTGCGCTGCTCGTGGCGAACCTCTTGCTAAGGTGGTTGCCTAACTCTGCAGTTGTAATGGCGGGTTTTAATACTCATTTTTTAAACTTTACATTGTATATAAGTGTATTGTACATTATATATTGTATATTTAGTATAATACATGCCATAAATGGTATATATTGTGCAACATTTTCTCTATAAATTATTTCTATACCCGTATTTTAAATTAACAAATGCAATGTTTACATTAATTCGATGATCTGTAAAGAGCCAATATTAATATGCCAATGTGAAAATGATGTATGGAAAATTAATGATTCATTAATAACGGTGCGCATATCATCATTG
This sequence comes from Aradophagus sp. ZL-2020, assembly GCA_022817685.1. Lineage (NCBI taxonomy): Eukaryota > Metazoa > Arthropoda > Insecta > Hymenoptera > Scelionidae > Aradophagus > Aradophagus sp. ZL-2020. The sequence continues at coordinate 8,731 of JABFOV010000765.1, forward strand.
ATATAAATAAGTACGATGATTGTAATAGATTGTGATTAATCATTTTCCACAAGGAAGCGTTGCATAATTGAAAATGAGATTCACGCAAGTGCAAAATATCGTTAATTTTGTTGGATCATTGGTTTTTTTTTATTTATTAATTTTTTGTTATTTATGTTTTCGACGCCGGACAATTTGCTTGTCTGAACGTTAAGTAGCAAATTAAATGGTTATACAAATTAGAAAAAAAAAGAAAGAAAAAAACGAATACAAAAAAAGAGAAAAACGAAGAAAAATTTCTAGAGAAAGAGAAAAATAACTCTGAATTTTATTTTTCTGATTCTCTAAAGAATAAAAAGCAAAAAAAAAAAAAAATGAGGTAATTAATTTCACTAAGTTGCATTATTTATTGAAATTATTTGCTCATCGATTGCAATTTCAAATAGAAAAAAGATATCATTTGAAAATTACACATAATTTGTTTGTTATCTTGAGTATTTCCCCACAACGAAAAAAAAAAAGATATATATATGTATGTACATGACCGATAATGTTGTCAATCAAGGAACGGTTTAGCATTGTCGCGCGAAAATATCGTTAAATGTCAACGATCAATGTTTGGCCGTGACCGGGCTTATTTCGTCCAAACGCTTTGTGACAATTAAACTGTTCTTTTCTTGAATCAAAGGTCCCAGTAATGTAACATGTCCAGCGATAAAATCTCCGATTTCCGTTGGCTTGATATGTTAATCCAAGTGAACGATGAATAAATTTGCCAGTTCCAATGTTTCGACGCGCCATTGTTTGCGATTAGAAGCATTTTGTTGAACTTTTTGCAAAACGAACCCACTTTGTTGTTCAAACCACAACAATTGTAGCCGTATTTTACTGTAAAATAATTATTCTTGGATGTAATTAAAAGTAAAATAAAGTAGAGTTTAATGAATTGATTAAGAAAAAATTGGACCTCGAAATGTGTTAGATCGATTTTAATTCAAGTGAAAGAAATAAAAAGTTTTCAATGAATAACTGTTATTGATTATACGTTGTCATTACTGAGCATTTTTTTTCTTTCTCTTTCGAATATTTATTTCAAGGATTACACAGGATTCTAGATTAAGTCACCAACGAAAAATCCCGACGAAGAAGCGATTGGTCGTTGTTTGCGGCGAATTTACGATCGATTGAGTAATCTTTGTGTTGGAGTTGTAAAAATATCGTTATTTGAAAAAAAATATGCCCAAGTGTTTTTGCATAATTTTTCGAATAGTAAAACTTTATCTTTTTACTAATAATGTTTTACTATTCAAGTAGTAAATTTTGTCACATATTTTATAATCTTTGAAATAATTGAGAAAGAAAAAAAAATCAGAGAGTCACTAAGCGAATGGCTATTTCAAGAATTGTCATCAGTTATTGATTTCATCGACTGCTCATTAATCGGTGATAATTAAAAAGCAGGCCTTGATTATGCTTTTTTTTAAATCTCATTTCTTCAACCGTTCATCTTTTCACGTCTCCGTTTTATTAATGTTTTAATTTCCTTTTATTTTCTTTATTGATTATTATGTTTTAAAACTATTGTTTTAATTAACTTTTATCGAACAAAAATTATTAAAAAAAAAAAAAACAAATTAATCGTCCGCCCTGTTCGAGCGCGCATCAGCTGATTGATGAACGTCCAACTGTGGTCCAGGGTAATTAATCCGGATAATCTGGGAAAACCCGAGTAGTTCACTTGATCGTTCAGAAATAAACATCATGGCGCAACTAGATAATGCGGAAGCGATAATCAAGGACATCTGCTAATCCTGACCCTCAATTCTGTTTACTAATTATCAATGACAGAGTCGCACGAGCTGTCATTGTTTCTGACAATCATTGATTGATTCGTTGGCTTTTTCTTAATATTTATTATGTTTGTCCAATGTATTAGAAATTCCTTTTTTAAAGTTTTTTTTATTAATATAAAAGTGAGCTTTGGAAATTGAACTGCAGCTGTAACATTTCTAGACTGTAACCACATATTTACAAAGAAAAAAAAATTAACAAAGTTAATTTTTAAAAATATATTTGAAACAAGTACATATGAAATTGATCCAAGTGAAATATATTTGATCAATTATATAAGATACTTGAATGCAGACCATGGTATTACATATTTTTTTCAAGCATGATATACATGATAAAAAAAAAAAAAAAATAATGAAACGAATTTTCTAAAGTGAAAGCAGTTTACGCAAATTAATTAATATGTGCGAAATGCAGTAATATTGTTAAGAATGTGAAATGTCCAATCAAAAGACAGAACAATTAAAAGGAAGGTCGCGCTAATTCGGAGGCCCGATGACGTAAAGAAATTCGTTTGACAACGATAATTTAATTGCGCGTAGAGAATTCTTTCCTTCCATTATTTTTTTTGTCTTATTCTTTCCTGGGATGTTTCCCGCAAGAAATCAATCAAACCTGTTTGGATGGCGGTAAAAATGATAGGTGTAAAATTTAGTATCTCCACTCAGACGGGATTATCTATCGAATTCACTGAATCGACTTTTTTCACTCCTCATTTGAATTCGTTCATTGTGTGTTGAATTAATACCGGGTGTTTTAAGGCAAGTATTTTCAACTAAACGTAATCACATGTCCCGGATAGGTAAATTACACGTTTACGTTTAAAACAAAAATTATTTCAATTTTTTTTTTAACTTTTTTTTATGTAAATGTTGATTAATAAAATTAGTGAAGATTACTTTAACTTCGCACAATTTTTCACTTAATTTAACTTTAATTTAATTCTTTGTGAATTAAAGTTAAAAATAATATGCAAAATATATAAGAAAATTTATAATTTCAACGAATTTTTCGGAACACATTTCATTCTAAGAACAAAAAATTTAAAAGCAAATTCTGCGCATTTCAATTCCCTTACTTCTTTATATCAGAATAATATCCAACGATCACAAAATGAATACAAAAAAAAGTTCTCACTAGTTTAAACCGCGAGAAACAATAATGGAAGTAAAAACGAAACCAATTACCTTAATTAAACATCGCAAAACCGAAAAAAAAAAAAAAATACATCAAAATAAGAACACAATGCGAGTTCGATTACAGATGATAAGCGTGCGAATTCGCAATGACATCCCACCGAGTTTTTTGGAGCAAAAAAGTTAACGATGACAACATTGAAAAAATTTTTTTACCAGACTCAAGTTTACGTAGATTTCCAACATGATTTGTATGACTTAATATAAATTCGTATCGCTTAAATTTTGAAAAAAAAGTTTCAAATGAAGCTACCTACACTGTAAAAACAAGTGCCTCGTTTTGAGACATTTTTGATGATTGAGATATTGAAAGCGCCTCATTTGTAAGAAATTCAGTCACTTATAATATTTCAAACATCAAAACTGTCTCTCATAATGAGACACTTGAGTTTTTGGTGCCGTACAAATGATAAAAATAAATAAAAAGAAATAAAAAATGAAATAGTCTCACCTCCGGCTGAAGCGCCGAGAGCGCAAAGCGCGAGAAAACAGACGATCTTTTCGAGGTGGCTCATCGTTATCGACTTTGCTCATCTTCGATCCACCGTAATCTTTTATACACTTGGCCTCCCACCCGCGCGTTCTTTCCCACGAAAACACGGAGAAAAACACGCGGCACCCGCGCGCCTCTCATCCTTTTTTTCGGGCCACTTTTCGACAAGGCAGCCTAACTACTGCGCGCCTTCGTTTGTGGGATTTCCAAATAAATGGTATTGTCTTTGTCTCAATTCGTGACCGGTGAAGTCCTCATCAAAAGCGAGTGGTTCGTGAATAGACGCTGGAATATTTTATGGATCAAAAAGTATTAAAAATACATAGGTTTTGGATGATTGAAATCAATTAAATAGAATTAAATCTGATTCAATTTGATATTTTTGAAATGATGTCGTTTTAATTGCACTTAATCGGTCGGGGAAAAAACTGCTCACACTTATTTTACAATTTATAAGATTTAATCCGATTAAAATTATTCACTGAATAGGTTTTACTTGCATTCCGTTTGAAAAAAGCTTTTTAAAATAATGGAATAAATATAGAATGAAAAAGGAGATATCTTCATAGTTGATTTAAAAAGGTTGATAGGAAATTACAATTTAATCTTATAAAATTTTAAAATATATCTAATAGGTTTTCAGCAGAAAACAAAGCAAATGTGTATATATTAAACATTAAACATTAAAGATAAAAAGAAAACAATTTTTTCTCCTTATTTCTCAATGTTACCTATCTGGCATTTCTATTTTGAAAAAGCGAAAAGAAAAGAGGTCGAAATTTTCGATTAAACAGAAGGATCTCAAAAGTAACGTTTGATTGAAAGTGAAATAACACTATATGTTGAACTTGCAGCGATAACAGCGACCCGATTGACAAAAATTATATAGATACGTCAGCGAAAAAAATTTTCTAAAAATACATATGCATAATTACCAGCTGTTTTAGAGTATTTTAATATTAAAATTTTCTGACTTTATATTTCTTGACAATTCCAAAGAAAACTCTTCACATTTCTAGATATAATTTAAAGATTTCCGGACTGTATAAGGAAACGTTAAACGAGTTAACTCCCAACGATTCTCAGAAAATGTTACATTTTTTTGGGATTTTCAAATGTGTGATAAAACCGTGTAAAAATTAATGTTTAAAAAAAATATATTTTCTATTGTCGATTTTCAGAATAAATTTTTTTTCTATATCCAGATCTATTTTTGAATACATTAACATTTACTCAAAGAAGAACTATTTGAATTTACAAAATATATATAGATGTAAAACATTGCACCTATTTAACTTTTATTCAAATAAGAATTTGTTTTAATCAAATAAATATTCAACTGTAACAAATGAGAATTTATTTTCGTTTAATACATATGTATACTGTATTCTTTATATACTATATATACTTTATTTTATTCAAATGAAAATTTGATAGGTGCAATATTAAGTTTAATGTATTTAATTATAATAAATCTTTTCTTTAGGTGTATACGTTTCAAATGGCAGAAGATCGTTATCATAAATCAATGGCAATGATCCGACTGACGCATTTTGGGGCCTTCCCAGCTTACCTTCTTGTTTTGTAGGGAGAGGTTGGATTGGTCGGCAATTCACGGAAGAATATTCTTTCTATACGCTACGGTTTTTTTCTTCTTCTTATTCTTCTTCTTTCGACGGTTTTTCCGCAACATCTCAGTGCCAGATCGCTAAAATGTCGATGCGCAATTTTGATTTGGAAAGGTAAAAGATAAACAGATTAATGGATTATGACGTAACTGATTTGTTTACGCTATTTGATATTGTGATTTCACATTATCACTTCCTTTTATTATAATTTAATATATTTTACATATATTTTTATAAATTTGGAAACAAACTTAATATTTATCGTTCGAACTTTTTTTTATTTTATTTCTTTATTACGTTGAACTTCTACTCAAAAAACAATCAAATTAACTTTTCTTAATTTATTTATAATCAAATTGTATTTTCGCGACTCGTGTGTATGAGATAGTTATATATATGCCGTATAAAGAATTATCTCCAGTAATGCATGAAAGAAGATATTATGCAACAGATTTTCGGGAGTCAAAAAACTCGGTCATAAAGTATCACGAATGATAAAGGCGCGAGTTTTGGTATCTTGTTCGTATTTTAAGTTGAAAAAAAGTTTTACAGCAAAATCTTGATAACATTGTTCCGGCGTAATAAACTTGTATTTAAATTAGTATGAAATATGTAAAGTAATGTTACATAAAACTTTAAATGTTACACTGTAAGTTACGCGAAAGAACTCTTTGTTTGTTGCAACAAGACAAACAAATAATTCGTATATAATAATATATAATTTCACAAATTATTATAAAAAAAATCTGGTAAAATGAAGATAAACGTATTTCTATTAAATATTTTGACTTCAGTCAAAATTAAGTCAAATTATAAATAATTTCGTTCACTTTAATAACCTTATAATGGGCTTCGTATAGTTCTGAACTTGTAAAAAGATTTACAATCATTTACACAATTCAATTAATTTAAACCTGAAAGTATAAATAATAAAAATTGCAATACATACTTTTTTCGATGGCTTTCTAAAACTAAAACCCTAGATTGGAAGCGAGTAGTCGTCTCAAAAAACTATTTTGCTTGGATTCGAAACAGTTTTAAAATCCTCATCCTGGAAAATAAACGCCAGTCATAAATTAATGTTTTGTACTTTAATATTTTATTATGTAAACGAACATGGACTTTTCGATCACTCTTTAGAACAAATTTTCTGAAAAAATATATTTAGGCTATGTTATTTTTTCTTTCTTTTTTTATGATGACATCGTCCTGGTTAATTAGGCGAGATTTCACTGTATTTCTGAAAAAGTACTCACTGTCATACAATCAATTTCACAATGTTTTGTTCCTTTTTTTTATTGAATTCACGACTCCAGAATCATCATCCACTTTTTGTCTTCTTTCTTCACTTTCTTAAAATAGTTCCTATGAACATTTAACTTCAACATGGATCCTTTTACTTTGATTTTCAGCATAAGTTTTCTCATTAGTGTGAGGATCCTGAGGATCCTCGCTCGAACGCTGGAGAAACCAACACAAAAAAACTAAAAGTCAAATACGTGGATTATCTGTAAAATAAATAAGCAATAACAACACTGATTACTAAAATAAATTAATAAAAATGAAAAATGATTTCTAAATTAAATTGTATCATTTTTCAAATATTTATATCATACATTAAGTAATTATGCAAAATATCATTCATTCATTACCAAAAACTACAATATTAAAAATGACGAAGTCCCAGATTGTAACAAACTTGCTTTAATATCTGTCTTCGTTACACATTTACAATATATATATATTCATAGACTTAATATTCTATATCATTTTCTTTAATCAATATTTCTTTTTTGTCGTTACAAGTGGAGTAAGTCCATGTGTAACATCTTAAATGTTTTTCCCTTTCTAAGGAACAGAAAGAAAGAAAACAATTCTATAACGCTTACTTGTAGTCGCGCATCCTTTTTTTGTTTTTTCTTTCTTTTTCTGTTTTTTACACCAAGTTACAATGCCTACAATAAAGATATGTATCTTATTTACAAAGAGTAGCTAATAGTTATATATATAAAAATAAAATAAACAAAAAAACGCAATTCCCATTTCACAGTCGTTCACACAGGGAAACGAAAAAAAAAGAATAAACGAAAATTAAAATAGTATTTTTGTTTTCAATAATCTGCAAATCTTGTTTTTTCTTTTTTTTCTGTTGAATGTATCAGTTGTAACTACTGACATCTTATTTAGCTATATACATATCACTACCGTACAATGATAATCTATGGTCTCTATAGTGTACAAAATGCCGAGAAAAGAAACGCTTGAAAAAAAGGAAACGTATACATAGAGAGCTTCAAAACTGAATTGGAAAATTGAGATAGTCGAACGGCGCTTTTAATACGTCGATCTGTTTCTGATTGTTTTGCGGGGTAAAATATTGCATACGCAAGAACGACGCGTACAAAAAAAAAAAAAATGGGGTTGAGGGGTGAAACTACTAATCCGCATTGCTGGACGATCTCAATTTTCACACACGAAAAATAAATAAATAAAAAACGTTTGCAGAAGACTTTCATTGCACTTCTAGTCACATTCATTTGAAATGCGTAAACAGCGATCGAAAATAGCGATTTTGATTTCATCCTTTTGATTAATCAGATTGCTTTGATTATTCTCAATCTCAACAACGTACGCTTCGATCGCTTTTTACTTGGATTGCAGTAAAACCTCTTAGGGTGAAACGCAATTCGATTAATCATTCCTCTTTGATGTAATTTATTTCAACAACTAAAAATTATGTAAATTGCAACCAGTAAAAAAAAATTAAATTAATTTCATTAAGTATACCAGTCTGTATAAATTGTTATTTGATATTAAATTGACTGAATCAACCGCGACTTGAAATAAAATATGCTTTATTATAAACATGTAAATATGTATATATATATATATATTATTTTAAAAACTTGAACAGCCTTGAATAACAATTTTTTTTAAGATTTTAATTGTCATTGTGCATGTGTTACAAAGTAATCTAATACTTCTGATCAATTTATCAAATGTTCTTATTGAAGTCTTACTAATTGGTATAAAATTAGTACAATAGTCAAAAATTCTAATCTAATTCGTTTTTATCAAAAGGTTTTAATAAAATGTTTGGTTTCTCCTCCAATCTATTAACATGAAATTTACTTATGGTGCTACACACGTTGTCGAGTTTGTTCTTCAAAGATATTACATTCTTGAGTGATTAGCGATGTCTCCGCGAAGTTTATATTCAATCATCGAAAAATTAAATCTTTTTAATAAAACAAACTGAAAAATATGTAAGCCCCATTTGAAGGATTTATAAAAATATTGCCATTTTAGTAAATTAAACAGTTTGAGAAATGATAAAAAAGAAAATTAAAAAATAATAATAATAATTGACATAAATGAAACTCTTTTCTTTGATTTATTAAAAGATAAATAGAACAAAATAAAGATAAAACAATCTAGTAAAAAATTGTAAGTATTGTTAATAGCTATTAAAATCTTAACCAATAACAAAAAATCAAACAAACAAAAATCAATATTGGAGACAGAAGGTATAAATTCTTGAAGAGCATTTTTCATAACAACATTCTTCTCCTGAGTCAACAATTTTCGTAGCAAATTTATATTAATTAATGTTAAGTTGGAGTGAATGCTGTGTATCGTTTCTCAATTAAAACTCATTTGAGTTGTTTCTTTCTTTTTCCTTCGCATCCACAATATACACATCAAAATCGCTCGAAACAGCTCTATGTGCCTACTTCAACGTTATAAAATTCCATTAAAAGAAATTACATCAAAAACTTTACACTACTCACAATTCATATATACATCTAAACATTCGAAAGTAACACATTTTCATTTAAAAGAGGTTTCACTGTAAAATTGCATATCATTTCATTTTTTTTTTTTTTGTTTTGGCGATTATTTTGTCTAACTTTTCAAGGCTTCTTGACTTTATTGTAAATTATGTTGGGCGTCTTATCGAATTTCAGTCAATTCTTACATGATACTGTGAATGTAAAAGTTTTTATGTAATTTTATAGAAAAATAAGTTCATTGTTATTTTTAATACTTGCGGCTAAAAAATCAAGTATTAAATCTAATAAACGTCTAAGCAATATGTGGCCAAACAACTGAAAACGTGGACCTAATATGTGGACTGTACGTTTAAAATTTGTAAAAGCTCTTTATTATAAAAATTCGATTGGTATTATAAAATTACCAAAGCCAATTTTTAATGGCTCGAAACACTAATATTCTGAAATATAATTTGAATTTAATGTTCTATAAGTAAAATATAACGGACTCAAGCAAATCACAAATGGTCATCGAATTTATTAATCCACATTGAATTTAATTGCAACGAAAAACGAAAACAAAAGGAATCGAACAAAAGTAAAAAGAATCTTGAAAGAAGAAAATTACGGTTCGTAAAAAGATATTTGTGTAAAAACAAATAATCAAACGTCTTATTTTATCATAAAATTACATACGTAACTTTGCATAGTTTTTTATTTTTTTTTTTTTTTATTTAATCATCATTATTACTATATTAATATTAATGTTATTATGCTATTATTATTTATGATGTTATTATTATAATTATTTAAAAAGACGAACGTTGATAAAAAGTTGGCCCCGTGAGGTGTTTAAAGTGCAGCTCCCTTAAGCTAGAGCCAAGTGGGTCTGTGATGATGCGGGGGCTGAAGAGCATAAAGGGAGTGCAAATATTGTTGATAAGCGGCGGGGTCGACGCCCAAATTGGGCCCGTGAGGTGAAACATAAGTCGGCACTGGCGGTCCATAGGCGGGCGATCGCTGCGCCGAGTGTAAGAACGGGTGCGGTGCCGCGTAATTACGTGGTGCTGGCTGATTATTCAATTTATTTATATTTTGCTGCGACTCGGCAGACGCACTCGGCGCTGACTGCTGCTGTTGCTGCTGCTGTTGTTGCTGTTGCTGCTGTTGTTGTTGCTGTTGTTGTCGCAGTGCCATACTGAAATGAAAATAATTTTAAAATCATAATATAAATGTTTGCTTTATATAAGAATGTAATCTTGTGTTAAATTTCTGTTTGTTTGGACATTATTTGTTCTTTTTTTAACATATAGCTATTATATTGTTTCATCGGTTGAACGGATTCGAATTCGCGTCGGTCGAACGTTTCTCTCGGGTGATCGTCATCTGTCAAGAGGACAAGAAGGTTGTCAAGTCGTGGCGAGAGTCGTGAAGGGAGTCGAAGTTTGACGGTTGTCACGAGCAGACACGCTAGACTGCTGGTAGCGAATAGCGATGGGCGTGTTTCTGAGTATATGTTCTGTTCGTTAAATAAATCGTTAATTATTTTTATAAGTCGTGAGTTTGTTTTATGTACGCTGCGCTACGCGTAACAATATGTATCTATTATACGAACAAATTAAATTACTAAATAAAATTACATCATTTTTATTTGACTTTTTATAATTGGTTCATTCAAAATTAACTCATGTAATATTCAAAACAAAAAAATTTATACAAACCTATAATAACTATTTGGATTACGGAATTCATCTAAAAATGCAAAAGCTGCTGCAGCAGCGTCCTTGTCATAAAAAGCGCCACTATTAGGAGCTCCACCCGCTGCAGCAAAATTGAAAGCACTACCACCGGCTGTAACTACGGTCGGTTTTTTTAATCCAAGCGGTTCCCCAGAAGTGCCAGGGTATTGCGGATACCCAGACAAACTAGCAGCTTGTTGTTCCACAGATGAGACCGTTGGATTTGTTAAGTGTTGCTGCTGCTGAGCCTATTAAATTAATGATACGTTTGAATGATTTGTATAATTTCTATTTATTTGTTTTGAAATTGAAGTTTATATACTTAAAATTCGTCAAATACAAATCAAATTTTCTAATAAATTGTCAACTTGAATAAAAGACATCATGTTTTTGTTTTCTTCTACATAAGAACAACTAAAAACTATTAAATAAACTTCGAAGCTTCAAGCACAATTACTGTTTCATTTTTTAATCCATCATTGAAATATGTATAAAAACGGGACGTCTTACCGCAGATTGTTTACTTTTCTTCGTCTTTTTAGTTTTCGTAACAGGAGCTGCCGCTGGCACTGTGGCAACCGGATCTCTGGCGCGCATTCCCATGATGCCTTGTGTGCTTTTTTGTGCAGCGTTTTGTAAACTCTGCAGAATATTAAGTTCCAGTTCCGCATTAGTTGACGACGGGGCCGAGGTACGCGCATAGGCCGCAAGCGATTCAGCCGCAGTCTTTGGCGGTGGCCGTGGTATCGCCAATAGCTGCTGATCTTTGGTACCACCGCGCGACACCAAACCGAGTCCAAGACGAGCGTACGCTTGGTTCGATTCTGCCAATCCGCCGACAAAACTGGCACTGTCAAACTGACCCTCCGCCTGCGGCGGCAGCTGCATCATCGACTCGAAACCAAAGTTCTGCTCTTGCGTTCGAGTTTCGCGTGATACGCTTTCCGTTGCATTACTTGATGGCTCGTTGTAAACACGCTTTTTAACTGGTGTTAGATTGTTCGATGAGTTATTTGCGCTCACGCCGCCTTTTGCTTCGAAATATGCTGGGTAAACCGGTCGACAACTGGCACCGGGCATTGAGTATGGAGTAGTCTATTAAAATAAACATTTTAATAATGTAAGAAAGCTGAGTATAAAAGCTATTATTATTTTGCGATAATCAATATTCATTCAAGATTGCCCAAATGCGAAAAATGAATTACCTGGAAACCAGACTGATAAAGTGCCTGCGTTTCGGCATTGATAGGCGTAGGAAGTCTTTCGCCTCCAGGAAAACTATTTCCATATGCAGGTGGATATTGGCCAGACGCCTGATAGATTTGATGGTTTGAACTAAGGCTCAAGGCTCCATCAAACTGACCTGTAAAATTTGTACGCTGCTCCATGCTACTCTTTTCTTCGACCTTTTGATATGAACGACGGTCCGTTTCAACAGATGGCGTACTTATTGCTGTTTGCGACAGAGACGACGTTTGTTTGAATCCCTGAAAAACAAAGTAAAATAAACACAAATCGAATTTTTTTTTAATAATTTCAGGGTGTTCAGCGAAAAGTCAATCTATAATCCAAGTTACTTTCTACTTCTCTAAATCAAAAAATTTGAATTTAAAAATAAATTATAATAAAAAATGAAAATGAAAAATGGATGTAAATTCAAGGTTTTAAACAAAAAAATCAAGTCGTTGTCCAGCTCCTTATCGTTTTATAAATTTAAAGTTTTTTTCTCAGATTTACAAGATTTCAAACGACCAGCCAATCAAGTAACACTTACGGAATATGCCGCATTGTTGTTGTTTTGCTGAAAGTCGTCAGCTTTCTGCGACTGACTGAAGTTGGCCTGTTGCGAGGACGGCGAAGGTTGGGAAAACGCGGCCGACTGTTGGGGACTTGGCGCTGCGGCTTGCTGCGGCGATGGATGGGAATAATTTCGCGGCTGTTGCTGCTGCGTCGGTGGTTGCGAAGTTGGCAAACTGCCGGGAGACGGTTGCGAGTAATTTGGCGGGGTTTGTGGGGAAGGCTGTGAGTAATTTGGAGGCGGTTGCTGGGGCGAGGGCTGCGAATACGTTGGCGGGGTTTGGGGCGAAACATTGCTAGGCGAGTAGCTAGCCGCTTGGGGGGACGGTTGCGAGAATGCGTTCTGTGATTCCGGCGATTGTTGTGCATAAGGCGATGTTATTTGCTGCTGCTGTGGCGACGTTTTTGAATAAACCGTTTGAGGAGACGGTTGGGAAAAATTTGGCGGCGGTTGAGGCGACGCTGGCTGTGAGAATGTCGGCGTTCTTGGAGATACCTAGGTAAAAACAATTTGTAATATTAAATTATAAAATCCTAAAAGATGTATTCAATTTACAAAAATTTGCTAATCTACATTTGCCATGAGTTATACAATTAATTTTATAAAATTAAAGTTCCTTACTGAAATAACATTGAAAAACAATATATATTAGCATTGCAATGAAAACACATATATCAAACTTTATAGACTTATATATATATATATAAAAATATTAAAGATATATGATAATCGTAACAATACCTGTGAGTAATTGGGTGTAGACTGTGGCGAAGTTGACGAATAAGGGGAATTGGGAGCGTAATTAGGAGGAGGTTGCTGTGGAGACGATTGAGTAAAGCTTGGAGTCGGCGATGGTTGAGAATAACTTGGCGGAGTTTGTTGTGGCGACGGTTGAGAATAATTTGGCGTGGGTGGCTGTTGATTTTGGGGCGACATCTGAGAATATGGCGACTGTGGCGAATTTTGTGGAAACCCATTATTTTGAGGAGATCTAAGCAAAATGAATTTTATTGCAATGAAATGTATCCAAAATTTTCGTGATAAATTTGTAATGCTACATATATATATATATGTTTTATAATACATTCAATTTTATTATTCAAGTAATACTCACCTGTATTCAGGATTGTCTCTCGCATTTTGAGGAATTTGTTGATAAAGAGGGGTTTGTTCGAAAGACGCAGGTGATGGGTAAACAGGTGATAAAGGATGGTTCTGTGGCGAGGGCGTGGGCGGCAGTTGCGCAGAATATCTCGGTGGTGTGGCATAATATGGACTATTGTAGGGACTGCTACCAGTTGAAAGAGCGTCCTGATAAAAGCCAGCTACTCGAAGTTGAGGCTCAATTGTTGGAGTGGCCACTGACTGGTTTTGGGGAGATCGTACGGAACGACTTCCGGGTGGAGATTCCTACATTAAATATTAATCAATAATTATTACCCACATTTTGTCCTGTGTACATATGTATGATCTTTTTAATCAGTTATATGACTTACTTGGGAATAACTGGAAAGAGACTCGCTGACGCTGCTGCCACCTGTGCTAGCACGCCTCTGTCTACCAGAAGGTGGAGGAACTTCAGCAATACTTTCAGGTTCTTTCTTCGTTTCTTCTGCATCCTCCTCTTTCTTCTTGGACTTTGGCGCACCAAAGGCCTTAAACCATGCGCTCAAGTTAGGAGTCGCTGATTTTGGTTTTGTGTCTTCCTGAGATGTCTTTATATCCTAAAAAGTAATAATATATTAATAGTAAAAAATAAAAAAAAAGAGCAATGGAAGAAAAAAATCAAATGTATATTATTACATTTTTTCTTTAATTGTCAATAATGAATTATGAATAAATTAACATCTTTGAAATTACCTTTGTTTCCTGTTTCACATCATTCAGAGGACCCTTTTTGTCACACTCGTCCTTGATCTTTGACCAGCTCTCGTCTTTGCTTTCTTTCTGCTCATCGTCTTCGTCATTAGACAAATACGGAGCTGGCGACGAAACAAGACTTTTGCAGATGAGTTGTATTGAATCGGCATTCCTCAAAACTGTGCCTAAATTGAGTTTCGGTTCTTCAGAGGTTTCTCGTTTTTTAGCACTGACTGATGAACTAGTCGTACTTTGAGAAGGTGTGCTCGACGCAGTGTCACTTCCAGTTGTCACATTGAGTGGTTTCTTCAGCAGCAAATTACCTTTGCTTTTACCTGGCTGCAAGCGGTCGATTGTTCGTTGCACTTTCTTTGGTCTAGTTGATCCCGAAAAACCTAACATCTTCCCCGTAGCCGGCCTTTTTCGCAACTGGTCTGTAGGTTTATTGTTTGGTTTCGCCGACTCGCTCGTCGACGGACAAAATACAGGCGAATTACTTTCAGACGAGAATTCAGGCCCTCGCGGTGTTTCGTCTAACCATTTGTTTAGATCCTGAAAAGTAAAAAAAGATAATTAAATGAAGTAAATAAAGATATAAATTAATTATAAATAAAAAGAAATAAGAAAAAGAATTCATTGAAATGAAAAATGTACTTAGCATTCTACATCTTTATCTCGTTTGAATCATTTATCTTCACCTGTAACGTTTGCTCGGTAGCCTGATTCAGAGCCTGGATCGCTGGATTGTCCTCCTTATTCTTCTTACTTTTCGACTTTTTTGCATCAACAGGAACATCTTCCTCTTTTTCTTTAACATCTTTCTTCTTCTCTGGCTTATCCTCCAGTTTTTTCGATTTGGAGCGTACTTTTGATTGACCCTTGTCGCCGTCGTGATAAGTAATATTAGAAGGCACTTTCTTCCCACTCTTGCCCAACTTCTTCCTCTCCCGTTCCTGTTTCAACGTTTCACGATGATGATGGTCCTTTAAACTGTCCAACGATTCCACATCCTGTATTTTGCTCTTCAACTCACCGTTTTTCATCTTTTCCTTTTCTTTTTCCTTTTCCTTTTCTTTGACTTTGTCCTTTTCCTTTTCTTTTTCCCTATCCTTCTCCTTTTCCTTTTCTTTTTCTTTCACCTTTTCTTTCTCTTTCTCCTTTTCTTTTTCTTTGTCTACTTTCTTTGACTTCTTTTCCTTGATCTTATCTTTGATATCAAACTTTTCACTATTTCTGCGTAAACTCGAATCTGTCTCTGACTTTTCTTTTTTACGATTCTTTTTCGTTTTTGAACGCGCCGAGCGAATTTCTTTTTTCGGTTTTTCTTCTTTTTCTTCGTAATCGTCGGCTTCTTCTTCTTCTTCTTCTACAGGTGGCTCGACGTATTTCTTCTGACGACTCTTTTTAAGCCTTTCAGTCAAAATTTCCGAGTCACGAATATCCTGGATTTAACAAAAATACATATCAATAATTGAATATGGTGAAAGTAATAAAAAAAATCTATTAACATTATAATATATTTTACCATTAATAAAACAAAGTGTTCTTTTCTTCTTAAAAAAAAACAGCTTAAGGTTGAAAAACATACATATGTATTAATTAAAGTTTTACTATTAACATCTCATTTATATTAAATGAAAAAATTGCACTTAAATATATAAAATTACTAAATTGTTAAATTTCATTAAAAAATAATCATAAACAATTACCCTTGTCCCCTTCTTTTCAATTTTCCGACTCTTGGTCTTTGGGATTTCGTAAGTGTCATAATCCTCTTCAAAGTTTTCTTTCTTTTTTTTGTTTTCCTTTGCCGACTCCTTTGACTTCTTTTCTTTGCCCTTGTCCTTACGTGACTTAACGTCATCTTTATCATCTTTGGCTTTTTTGCTTTTCACGCCCAACCGATCCAATTCCAAGTGCCTTTTGCGTTTGGACTTTATCACATTGGTTACAAATATTGCACCCTCGGTGTCCGGTTCATCCTCGCTCGCTACCTCAACTTTGCGTTTACTCTTCTTTGTCCGACTATCCTTCGAGGCTTTCGGCGCCGGCGCTTCATCCTCGATATCATCCTCGTTTTCCACCTCATCGACGTCCTCATCGTCCCGTTGCTTCGCCTTTTTCGCCCCACTTTTCGTCGATTTTGACTTTTTCACTGTTTTTCGCGATTTCTTACGCGAATTTTGGTAAGGCGAGGATGGCGAAGTGGCTCTGTTTGGATATGACGATACACCTGTAGACTTGGTCAGGGACTCCTCATCACTTGACGGTTCAGACTCGAGATATCGATTGACCGCTCGTTCAAAGGCATCCTTCAAGTTTATCGCCATTTCCGTGTATTCTGAAAGAATTAATAACCAATTAACACAAATATTAGTAAAAAAAAAAAAAAAATCTTGAGAGAACATTGCCAGTAATTTTAAACGGTAAGAGGATCAAATGCCTAAAGACAATGAGAATCAACAACTTACCATTATCTGAGCCATTGTACTGTTTGCAGTTATCGACAATAAGTCGAAAGTCCTGCTTGAATTGGTTAATATTTTTATACGAGCCTCCTTCGAGTTTCTCTTCCATTGTACTGAGATCCATCGGTTTTCGAACCACGCTATAGTATCTGAAATGATCATTATTTAATTATTACAAATAATCAATTAATGATAGTAATAGAAAACACTGCTATTTTCTTTATCAACTTTTTTATTGCAATTAGAAAATGTCAATTTTCGATCTTTTCAATTACTACACCTTATTTTTATTATTTTATACAACGCTTAATTTTTTTTTTCTCAATTACGAAACAAAATTTATAGGATATTTTTTATAAGTTCCAACTCTTATGTGCGTACAAAACTTTTTCTACACAAAATTAATAAATACACGAGAAAAGAAAGTAATGAGCAGGAATCGAACCTTGGAGCGTACTCCTCATCAACCGGCTCGATGAACGGCCAGGCATCTTCATGGTCTTTGATACTCTCAAGGACCTTGTGCATGCCGACGCGCCGTTCCTCTTCTTCGATGCCGAAATCATCGTAGCCGTAGCCATAGCCATAGCCATAGCTGCTAGACGAGACATAATTGCCAGCACCGTGTCGGGCCAGACCTTTCTTTGACTCGAGTTCGACAAACTCGTCCCTCGTTTGTATAACGATCTGGCCAACCGCGGACGCTAGCGAGTTGTTCGTCTGGCGACCCTTCTTCTGTATAGGTGGAGCCACCGGTTCCTCCTCCTCGATGACCCTCTGGCTTTTTTTCGCAGGCTTGCTCGGCTTGGCTTTGGTTTTGCCTCTGACCATGTCGCTCGCTGTGTCCGGCTCCTGATTTCGTAAAACCCGACAACTGGTTCGATTTTGCAGCAACTTACACCTCTGCTGCTTCTCCTTGAGATCAAATAACTTTGGGATCTCGGGCATAAAATCCTCCGACAAGGTGCGATACAGTTTTTGCTCCGTATCGTATTCCTGCAAAACGAAATTGCGCACGTTAGCATCGACTTTGTTTTTCATTCCCTTTCGCCATTTTTCGGAAATAATTTTATTAATACAGCTTGTCTAAACAATCACAAAATTATACATTGTCTAAAAACATTAAAACAGTAAAATTTAAATACAAAAGTAAATGATATAAATTTGCAATGTTATTTGAATGTTACAATTTATTTTTGATAGACAAAATTGTTTATTTCAATTAATTTCTAACTTACAAAATTAAATTTGTAACAAAAAAATTGAATGTGATGAAATTGAACTCCAATTTTGATTCTTAATCTATAAATTTGTTTCCAGTTTAAAAAAAAAAAAAAAAAAAAAAAAGAACATTACAAATTTTCTTTATAGATACTGATACTGAATAAAAAGTAAAAAGAAAATTCAATGAAGCCAAGCGCGAAATAATAAATATGGAATAAGGAAAATAAAGAACAGAGGAGGATAGAAAAATGAAATCCTGCAGTGAGAAAGCAAGACAGAAGGCAATAAAGAAGGAAATTGGCCCCTCATTCTGCCGATTGTTCGCTACCTAAAGCAACGGAATGATTGAAATGTAAACCGAAATTACAGAGTCTCGAAACTTGTCGACTAGACGACTCCAGTCTTGTTGAGTGAAGCAGACGACTTGCCAGACGCTTTCGCGGCCCTCGTCATGCACGGAGTTGTCCTCCGAGTCCTTCTCCTCCTTCTCTTCTTTTTCCTCCCTCTTACGCTTCTTGCGTCTTTTATCTTTAACGCGACTCTTCTTGTCTCCCGAACCGTCAATGTAATCCTCCCTATAGAGTCGTGTCCCGTAGAAATACCAATAGGCAGACTTCTTATGGTCATGACCTGAATTGTCAACAAATCATTTCTTTTTTTTTTTTTTTTTTTAATTCTTTTCTCTCTTGTAATTTTTTTTATTTATTTATTTATGCATCAGTTTTGCTTTTGATTTTGAAATTAAATATAAACACAAAAGTTTATTATTAGTTTAATACAGATTATAATTTAATACACACCTAAAGGTTCGACTCGCAGACTGTCGGAGTCCAAGTTGTTGAGAGACTCCTCGACGTCCTCGGAATCGAGTCGAAAATCACAGAGGGATCTTAATATCTCAACTTTTTGACGCAGCGGTAGTAGTTCAAAGTCTACGTCAGTATTGAATGGATTTTCGCAGTTGTATTCCTGGAAAATTAATGCAATTCTTAGATCATTGAATAACAATGAGTGAGTTTGTTGTTTTATATTAAATGAAATTTGAAATTAAAACTTTGAAAAAGAAGAGTTGTAATTGTATTAAGCCTAGATTGAATAAATATAATTGTGTTAAGTTCTTGTGACAATAAAGTTGAAGTTTGCATGACGAAACTTCGTTCTGATTTTCAGTTTAAAGTACCAATTTATTTACAAGCTTAGAATTTTTTAATTAAAGAATAATGTAATTTATAAAAGTAAAGAGAACTGACATTTGCTTTGTCTTAAGTAAGTTTATTTCAATTAATTGTTAAATCTGACAAAGTTATACAACGAAGAAAATCGATATTGTTAATATTTTCACTTTCACGACATTCTTTCAAAATGATAATTAAAGGATTAAAAATATTTGTTTAATAACTTTTCAAATCACGTAAAATTTACTTTTTTTTTCTTTTAATAATTTTAATTTTTCTCTTGTTGAAAATTGAATATTACATAGGTTTAATACCTGGCACTTTTTGCGAAAGAGTCGCCGCAGGAACATTTGATAGTTGAACGTGGAGATGTCATTGCGTGAATCATTGGGAAGGCAACCCTCAAGAAGACGAACGATGAGCTCTTGGAGCAAGTGTCCCTCAGTGCCGCCGTCGGTCAGCAGTGCCTCTTCCAAATCCTAGCAACAGTAATGCACATATAGACACGGCTTTAAATCATCGCGGCGGCCACCACAGATACAAATGTTTGACTACGCTGAGAAAGAAGTGTTATAATAATCAGTATTCCTCTAATCAAGTTGGCATACACTTGTGCGCGATTTAGAAATTGATATCCATAAAGCAAGTTAAGTTCCCAACGCTATTTTTTATTCAATGCACTTGAAACAAAATTGCAAAGTGAAATTTTATTTTTCATGTTTTTACAGAAAATTTTTCATGAAGAATTTGTCTAATTTTTTTGTTCCTTGTGAACAGTGAAACAAAAGGACAAGAATGTTTGCTTGAAATTTTTCCAAGTTCAAACTTTTTATTGAAAAAACATTGAAAGCTTTTTGAACGTTATTCAAAGATAATAAAATGTAATCGTTTTATATATGAGAATTTACTATTACCGTTTGCGACTTTGTTTTCTTGTAATTTTACTTCACTTTAATTTTGAGTTGCAAAATACTTGAACTTTCATAAATAAAAGAAAGTGAGCAATGCAAGCATCTTATTTTAAAGCTGACTGAACAAAATGCAATTCTAATTTATATTTTTAATGGACAAAATTACTTGCATTCTACATGAATTGCATAAAAATGTCGCAAACTATTTGCGCGTGTTAAAATTTTATCATTTTTCATTCTCTTTTGCTCTAATTAAGAAAGCGATTTGTTAAATTGTAAGCTACAAAGTAACTTATAAGCTACGAAAGCACACACTACTTGAAAAAATCCATTAATTCTCATTTAAGATGGACGGTTTTTAATGGTAATTTTGTCCGAGTAATATGCCAATTAAAACCTATTAGAAACAAGCGAAATGCTAATTAAATATAATGATTCCTCGATTGTACCACCCATTGATCAAATGTATTGATTGCTTAATGGGAATCAATGGTAACACCTCCCATTCATGTGCAAGAAGTTTGCAACGTTTATTTGCAATGAATTTTTAATAAATTATCATTTCGTCCATCAACAATCAAAATCAGAACTTGTATTTATATCAGCGACTTATAAAATGAATGAATTAATTCATTTTTGATTGTACTATTTTTGATTGAAAATTAATGGAGTTGGGAATTCGTTGCGAGTAAACGTTGCAAACTTCTGGCGCATAGAAAAATGTGCAAGAAGTTTGCAACGTTTTATTTGCAACGAATTTTTAATAAATTAATATCAGCGACTTATAAAATGAATTAATTAATTTTTTCGATTACTTTCTTCGTTAGAAAAATACTATTTTTGAATGAGCATTAATGGAATTGAGAATTCGTTGCAAATAAACGTTGCAAACTTCTTGCGCATTCTCATTCAACATCTACTTAATCGATCCTATTCAATGATCAATGTTTTTCAGTAAGATATTTATCGATTCAGTCCTATTGCCTAGTACGATATCCACTCATTTCTAATTAATTTCAATTAGTACGTTACTGAAACAAAGATACAATTGAAAACTATTCACATCGAATGAGACTTTAATGCGGAGTCTAATAGTATTGAATGGTTTTAAATGTAATTGTCTCCTTTTTTCTCAGCGTAAAGAGAGCGTAATAACAGGTGTAGCGAAGCTGGGTGTTAATTCACGCAAGTTGCGAGACAGAGGGTAGGCAGAGTCTAGGCTTGAACAACTGTTTTCTTTTATTCACACCGAGACTATAATTTGCGATTATCATTACGTCTATCGTTATTAATGGCATTATTTGTTATCGTTACTTGCTGTTATTGTGATTAATTGATCATTGTCACTTGGGATACAAGGCCATTACGGGGTGGAATTCCGGCGGTTTAAGGATCACTTTTTTTTATTGTATATTATGCTTTTTTATTGTTATTATTTTTGCTTTCGTTTCGTTTACTTGTAAACTGTCGCTCTTTTCTGATTGTTTAGGTACCTCGATATCAAAGTCCAGGAGATTGAAGGCGTCCCTAAATAAGGAGCAGAAGTGTGCTATACTCGGCACCTCCCACCACGATTGTATGTCTACAAAAACAAGCAACAGATTGTCAAATGCGCCTGACCATTATCTGCTTCCTGCTCCCTTGTATTCATCGAGATTGATAAGGTTCTAACGGCGCAGCCGGGCTTCCATTTATTGGTCGCTTCGAGGGTTAATCAGTGATAAATGTTGGACGAACTCGACGTTCAGGTGTGAAAGCGTCGTTAGGAGAAGTCATCATCTTCTGAGATCAAGTTCCCACCTGCGCCAAATGACTCTTGTTTTTCATTTTTCAGTGAACTTTGTGACAATGGTGCTAGTGTTTTTTGGGGGTGAAAATGATCAAAAGATAATGATTCTACTGGTCGGACGAAGGTTTGGTGAATTGGGTTAACTCTTTGTTGGAGCAGAAATATTGTAATGATCAAACAATTGTGTGATGTATGAATATTGTATAAATAATACGAATAAATAAAATAAATGCAATTTATAAATATAGTTGAAACGTTCAAACGTGCAACTTTTTTTTCAGCATGAAGATTTTTTCTTTTTTTTTTTTTTTAATTTGAAATGAAATTAATAAAAGATTTGCTATATTCTTGGTTTCTAAAGTTTGAAGTCAATGTGATTGAAATTTCGCCACGACGAAGTTCAAACCTTTTCCTTTTGTCGACACTCGGCAGTGATTATGCTAATGTGACCAAAAATGTCTCGGTGAAATTCAACCATCGCGGGCTTGACCCCTCAACCTCGAGAACTAGAATTAGTTTTTGATTATCGACCAGGAATTAAAGACAGTGAGTCAACCCTGCAATACATTAATTTGACCGCGACCTCTTAAAGATACAAAAGCTTATTAAAATATGCGAGAACATTTTTTTTCATTACAAATAAACTATTTTTTCTAATTAATTATTAATTTTAATAGTAAATAATGCATACAGCAAACTCTGAATAGTACAAAGAGTTTTTTTTTTTTTTTGATTTCCTAATTATGTGTATGTACAATTTTATATCATATACACTTCATACATATATTATGTATATATGGTGAACACAAGGCCTATATATGTTTTAAGTAGAATTTATACAACTTCATAAAAGATGATAATTTTCATTTTTACATGAAAGAATATTTCCATGTTCACCAACAAGAACAATCATTTTTACCAAACTTTTATTTCCCTTGCATGTTTGGACTTTTCTTTCTAGCTGCTCCCACAAAGAGTTAAACTGCGAATGATCGTCTCTCATTGAACGTTGTCGACTATTGACACATGTTACTGAGCAACGTCCCAATAAATGGAGAACCGGACACGGCCGAAATCTAAGACTAACGGCAAGGTGGTCAGTGGCTTGTGGCGGTCTATCGCCAAGAGATGCGGTGCCAATTGGGGTGTCGCCTGTGACAAGCGTTTCAAGTTTTGTCAATTATGTTCCAATTCATCAACGATACAATTATCCTACTTCACTTTTTTTTTTTTTTTTTTTTGGTTTTACATTTTTTCTTTTTTTGCTTTTTATTTTTTTTTTTTTTTTTTTTTTTTTTTTTTTTTAAAATTTTCCTTTTTTTTAATATCAAAATATTTTTTTTTTTATAATAAATTCTTATAACTAAAATCACCTATTGTAAAACTAAATATTTCAAAAAAAAAAAAAAAAAGAAAAAAAAAAAAAAAAAAAAAAAAAAAAATACAAAACCGTAAACAACTACTTAAACAAATTCCATCCACCAACAATCCATTCACCATCTAATAT